>JAQFZC010003119.1:0-19944 GCA_034695205.1 Dicyrtoma fusca
CTCGGTTGTGCGCCGGTGAACAAAATATGCAATTTGCCGACTTGGTGATTTGATACTGGCCCTATATTGGCACGACATTTCGGGTTTTCCTGGAGACGTGCAATGTACCATTTAAAAGCTAATCGCATGTAGAATAGAAACTATTTGAAGAGGACAAAATGTATAGAACTCCAGTCTATTATCTGTGCGATCAAAACGTTTTTTTCGTGTTTTTTAAACGTTTTTTAAAAAATTTCAAAATTAAAACGCTTAATTTAAAAAACAACTCCAGATCCGTAACTAGCTCATCTTTGCCGTTAAAACGGTGTATTGCACGATCATATTGGTCCATTATTTACGAAAATAGTTTTTTGCGCTAAATTATACCGACTTTTGAGTAATTATTATAATTTTAATTAACTTATTAATTACCGCATATGACGCAAGTATCCTTCTTGGTAGTGCAAGTCTTTTTGTAATGCATTTTCGCAGCTAAATCGGCCCTTCTCTTTGGACCACCGACCACTGTAACTGAATTATGGAAAACGTTCCCCAGTGAGTTTAATGGCTAAGGATATTAAGTAAATGTAAAAATGCATCTATTATTCAAATATAATGTATTTTTTTAAACTGAAATTCTTGATTTTTGAAATTTTTGAAAACAAAATTTGAAACCTCCTTTGGTACCTTTCTAAATTGCATGTTAACTGGCATTTGATTTGTCGCTCGCTGAAAGATGTTTTCAAAATTATTTTTTTTCTCATCAACAACAAAAAAGATGCTACAAGTTTAAGGTCACGTGAAGTACCAAGGTCAATGCCTACACGTCCAAAATTTTCATGAAAATCGGGACTCCTCACCAAATATGCTTTGCGTGTAAGTTGTTTCTTCCATTCCAAAAGCTACAGCCGGTGTAGGTGTATCCTTTAAACTGTTGTTTTTAAACTTGTTCACATGCAAGTATGTATACCTATTAGTTTCGCCAGTTTAGTGTAACCTAGCATGAATCGAAGATGTTGTTTTTCGAACATGAAGTTTAGTTCAGTGTTTGTCGTCTTGACATTATTGTTGCAATTAATTACAAAGGCAAAAGCTTAACAACTATTGACACTGCACTGGGGTGTCGTATGTCCGTAGAATTTGAAAGTCGCGCTTTTCATTAAATGAAATGTTTGTTCGCAATACGAGTTCTTCTACGTCAACTTTTCAAAATAAATTTTCAATTTTAACTTTTTTCAAAGCGAGCATTCCCATATTAGTTTACTACTACGTCGTTTTGGTAAGCGGTAACAACTTCGAAAACTGTTTCTTTGAAATGGCATCTTACGAATCACATCTTTGATAGACTATATACATATTATGACATAGTGACAATTACGATTCCCTCAAATCCAAAGAAATGTATTTGCTATTCCAAGTATGTAGTAAACTTAGACGAAGACGATTCAATGACTTTAAGGTAGAACGTATCAAGCGAGAGCTTCAGCAAATGTATGAAAAAATCCCACATTATAGGTGTCCAATATTTGCAATGTCCGGAATGTGGGTGGGGTACAGAGTATGCATCCAAGTTAAATTGACATTTAAAATCTCATGCCAATGCTATTTAAACCTCTTTGAATATCTGGGCCCCAGGCACGCATTGGCTGGATCCAGAATCGAATTAAAAAACATGATTGGAATCCCTTTGCCTTCCAGATATTTCTTGCCCGTTTTTAATTGTCCGCCTGTTTTTATCTTCCTCCAGGTAAGCTGGGTATATAGATCCAGTTTTGAATAAAACATTGCAACCTAATTAACTTTCACGGGCGTTTCGTAACAGCTTAATTAAATATGATTGAACACATTAAAATGTATGTATGTAGTGCAGAACTAAAGTGACAGGTGCTGTAATGCGCATTGTTAATACATATTGTAATGTGCAAGAGCAATGAGCAAAAAGTAAGAATTAGGTAAGTCTTAAGAACCAGGAAAAGAGAAATATAAAATTCCCTGAATTTATTGTACTTGATTATAGGCAGGCAATTTAAATTGTAAAATAGTACAGTTTGAGTTGAGTAAATTTAGGGAATTGAGTATTACATAAGAATTTTAACGGTCGAGTAGAGATCTATTGTAGTAGTTTGTAAAAAGTTTGCATAGCACAGTTGGAAGTTGTATGTATATTTCAGTAAAAGGCAGCCAGAATTTCTTGCTCGTATGAAATTCACGAGCAAAATGTATAGTAGAAACGGCGAGGAAAGTTGTAGAGAAAGTCATGATTATGATACTTGAAAATGCATGAATGAAAGAATTTGAATCGCTTCAGGTTGAGCGACATCTAACAGTTTCCATGGCAAGCATCCTAGAAAGTCAGTGTCAGTGAATCGTAGTCGCGGCTACCGTTCCATTCACATTGTATTTGCAGTTGCTTTGGTCCCGAAGATAGTGCGGAAAGATGAATTCATGTGACGCAGCAGTCGATTCGTTCCTCATCTCGTCCCGAACCTAAATTTTTCAAATACAAGCAGTAGATGGCATGACGCTCGTTTAAATTTAAAGATAACCAAGAAAGCGAAAATTTTAATTAACAAAATAAAAGAGCCAACAGAATAAAAATCTTTAGTTTAATCAATGAAATGATAGATACAACAAATCAGAATTATATGACATTATATTACGCCTGGAACTTATACAGTCAGAAAATGTTTTATAGCCTTTCTTAATTTTTCTAATTATAGGGGTGATTTACAGGTCCATGCAATGGTTGCTAAGGCGCGCACAAAAAAGAAGAAAAGTCTTTGGAACTTGGAATAAATTGTGCTACAAATTTCTTCATCAGCATTCAAGTTGAGGTTGAGGTGAAAGTTGCAAGTTGAAAAGATTAAAGTGTTGATTCGACACTTTCCCCTCACAGCTCCATGCTGCGTGTCTCAGCTCAAACAGAACTGTGAGAGTATGTACGCTAGCTACCATGGGGAGGGCTGCAGAAGCCAGAGCCAGCATGATCGTTGACATCTGCTGATTTTACTGGGCTCCTCGATCTATAATGAATGAAACAGCTAAAGATCTAGCCGACGCCACGCCATGCTAGGACATGCCGTACAATGCCTTTACTTCAACGAGCCATGTCCAGTGGCGTACCCAGATGTACCCGGACCGAGTAGAAGGTACTTTCTACGTGAAATTCCGAAAAATTTCAAATACACTTGACTCTCAAAAACGAATGTGCTTTCTCAAAATGAGTTTTTAAAACAAGCTGATTAAACCATATATACCTACTTTAGTTTTTAAAATAAAACAAAAAAATCTTTTCTCGTTCTCAGAAATCTTTTTTTCAAACATATTTTAAAAATTAGTGTAAAATCATAGTTAAAAGGGGGAACACATGTCTTCGTTCTGGCCTACGCAAGTAGTATTGCTTGGTACGCCGCTGGCCATGACCATAGTAGTAGTAGTAGCATGTAGCTACGTTGAACATACACAATATGGTGCAGTGAAGGAAGAAAGCAGAGAAAGAAGGCGAAAAAAGGGTAGAAGAATGACTTTATTATAGCCCTATTTCGACCCGAGTCAGCAACTAATGAGGGGAAAATATTATATGGAGACATTCCGTACGTGCTCAGCTTCCCGAAAAACTTTTAGGAAGTTCTGACCAGCAACTTTCTTCAGCTCATCATCACTCCACCGTGGATTCCTTGCTAGCTCCACGAACAGATTGGGATACATAGACGCATCCTCCAAACCACGAGGTGTTCTGCATTTAATCATTCCACCAATTCAATTATTATAACCCACCGTTCATCACAGTCTATCTTTACATTGTTAAACATATACCTTTCTCCGCGCCTTTTATTTTTCTACACCACAAATGAATGTATACACATGGAATGAATGAATTCGTCTATAAAATATCAAATACAAGGATAAAAGTCCTTACAGATATCTATCTGTATAAATGCAAACAACGCGTTCCAAAAAATCCAAGTCAGCATGAATTTATTAGACTGGCTTAGTTAATAGAAATTAAATAGGCTTACGTATATGAATGTGAACAAATTGCAGTTATCAGATAATTTTATTAATTAAAGTCTTGCAATGTGGGGCAACTATGAGCAAATGGATGTGTTATGAGCTATAATTCTAATTTTATAGCTTCTATATCACAATCCTTTCACTTTCTTCCGCACAGAAAGTCCGATGAGAGCTGAATTCACATTTCCTCGCTCTCGCTTTTTCCAGACTTTGACATCGTCAATTTTAACCTTACTAATCGTAAGAAATAAAGACTAATTTTCCCTGGAAATGGGCTTCTCTCTTAGCCTGATTTCAATGTATCAGGACATATTACTGGAAGACTCTAGGAGGAAGTATGAGGAGAAAGTGAAAGGAATAAAACTAAAAGTACAGCTTTTCATGGAAATGTAATCTCCATAAAATATTAAAATTCAAATGCACAGTAAGAGAGCGAAGAGGACGATACAGGGTATTCTTCTACGACTGAGACAGTAATTACAAAAAGTAGATTTTTTTCTACAACTACTCTATGTGTGTCTATGTATGTACAACATGCTATTCATATACACAAATGAATAATAAAGTCTAAATTATATACAATTACAAAGTGGGACAGTTGTTTATATGAACGACGCTAGGTATATATACTTAGTTATTTCAATGACTATCCATGAATTTCTATTAGTATTAGTATGGATATATCATTTGACATGGAGAAAATTCATATCTATACAAACCGCAGATACATACAAGGATGAGTATAGTGGAAGCTACGGGAGGAGAGATAGGTAATATGAAAATGACAAATGAATATCCATTAGAGGAAATAAAGTATCCGAGCCAGAAGAATAAGAGGCAAGGGCAAAAGCCGCAGTGATTCATAAATGTAAGTTTATTCGCCCTGTCTAGATTTTCCACTGCGACCACTAAATGTATCTCACCGTCCTTCCTTTCTTATTCCCTACTTTCTCCATACTTTCTTCCTGTCTCTCTGTTTCACAGTGTCTGCCCTCCACTTACTTACACATACTCACGCTCGCATCGTCTTCTTCTCCTCGCTAACTTGACTTCGTAAGTTCCGTAGGAAAAAAGCCGGGTTACTTGTAAGTAGGTGGGTAGCGAGAGAGAGAGAGAGAGAGACATGGAGAAAGCAGGCAAGGAGATAGGTATATAAATTGTGTGAAACGGAGGCATTTCAAGTGTACCTACCACAATCGAGTCTGCATACATAATGGAGAACGTAACGGAGCTGAAGGCCGTAAAAACCTTTAGCTCGTCCTTCCCTCTTCCTCTGACTCTCTTTTGCCAATCTAACTCCTCCATAATATATAGAAAGGACATGAATGTTTGAGCACACAAGAAGAAGAAGAAGCAAAAAAAATTATAAAAGACTACCTTCATGTCTACATTACAATCTCAATACATGCTTAGAAGGAGTACGACTTTCCCTACGTACGTAGACGACTATATAATTTCATTCCTTCTATCTCCTGCCATGGCCTTTCCTTCATTTTTTTCGTCTCTGCCCTCCCTTCCGTCTTATTCGGATTCCATCCTACTTTCATTTTATATTCACACGCATTTCAAACAACTTTTCATTTATGTAAAAGTAAAAGTAGGAATTTCTGCTTTCTTTTCTTTCTTTCCTTCCTCACAACCTATCCAACTATACGTATGTACCGAATACGTACTCATGCTTCAGGAGAATACAAGTGCAGTAGAAAGCAAATGTGTAGCCATTCCATTTTCCAACCGTATAGTTTTCATGTGAACATTTTAGTTTTGATCTAAATGCATTGCCTATGCACACTTGTCATATCACATGGACCCAACTTTTAGAGCAGGAGTACACCAGCTACACTTCAATCCCATTTCTCACGACTTTCCTTCAACACTATACTGCACTACACTGGAGACGAATGAATTGTTGAACATGAAAACCTTCATTTTCCGCTTTTTATTTTCTCTCCATATCTCTGTGTGCATGTGTGTTTTGAGAAACTATGCATTGGTATACGTAATGTGATAAAGCCATATTTAGCTTTGCACATGCTACAACGCCATCACTCTATGTATCCTTTTTTAGTGCATTTGGATGCGATATAACTGTAGTAGGGAGTAAGGAGTACGAGAAGTACGTCTCTCTTGCTCTCGTCATAATGTGAATGACCATCTCTGTCTGTTCACTCTTCAAACAGACTTTGAGCCACGAAGTTGCATGTGTGAACAAGGGAGAAATATACCACACACTACCGCATCCCTTGCTAGTCCAGATCATTTCAGAGGAAATTATAGACTAGTACATAAAAATGGAAGGATATGCTTGGGTGAAATGTAAGAGAAGAGAGAAAAATGGGAAAGCAAAAAGTTGTTCATCTTTCATGGGAAAGTTTCAGTTAAAAAAGGGAACCTGCATGAAGAATGATACGAAGAAAGTTGCAATGTGAATCCTAGTTACTTTATCATCATATCATACATTTCTCATATCATATCGTTTCGTGCCGTCATTCACCTTGTACTTGTTTTCTATTCCTCTGCTCGCTCATTCCCTCACTCAACTTTCCGGTCCACCCATTCGCCATCCCCCAAAGTCACTCATGTTTTGAAGACGACTTCACAACCACAGCATTTCATCCAAAAAATGCTTTTCATGTCAGCTTTAATCAATTTAACATGAACTTTGTTGTTTAGTCTTAGCTAATAACTCTGTTTAATGTTTTTATTGAAACGTGATGACTATGATGGAGGTGAAAGCCTGATTGTTGATACAGTAAGTGGTAATATAAATGCAAAAGCGGTCTCGTGACCTGCGTGTGCATTTGAAATGGGCTTAAAATAATATTTAGAGAAAGAATGGATTTAATTCATAAGCTTAGAAAGGTTAGCTTGGCTTCGCTGAGTTGTTTAGTTTGGTTTGGCTTGGGATTTCTTGACTTGTACTGTGTATACTGTGCGGAGAGTAATAGTTTTTGACTTGTTTACTGCCAGTGTGCCAGTGCCATGGCATGGTAGAGAGTTAGGGTTGGCAAGATAAAATTGATTGTCAGAAAAATTGCCAGTGCTTAGGAGAACAAAGGGAAATTCAAGAAGGAGAAAGACGTCCTCGGCGGGAGAGAGATAGCTGAGCATATTATAGACTAAGGGATTGTCTGTCTGCCAGTCTAAAGTATGTGAAGTGGTAGCAGTATTTGAAATAGCAGTCGTCGTCGTGGCGTTGGTGGTGGGGAGTTTTTACGTCAAGTACATACTAAAATACTGCATAAGTGATATTTGTATGAAGAGCAACGGAAAAGAAACGATAAAGCACCACTGAAATCCACACAAGCAATAAATATCAAATGTAGGTATTCAAGTCGACTTCTTACTTATAGGTAACTTTAGCATTCTCCATATAGCTTGGTCTTTCTCCATACATGGCACTGTAGAATCTATGAATTTATGAATTCGTGGTCCCCGTATGTGAGTATCTTTGAATGTGCACCCATCTTGTGCTTGATTCCCTAAACAAGTTCAATGGAATTACATGATGTAATGTTATGCCATGTATGATTGTTCGTTGGTGAGGTAGGACGGGAAGACGAAGGGGAAAGTATGGACTCCGAAGATACGTATACGGGGAAGTGCGTGTGAATTACACAGTTGAGGGATATCTCCTGGAAGATAGAAGAAAGTAAAGTAATCCATGAGGAAAGAACCACACGTTCGACTTTCATGTGGGAAAATGCTTCCTCCGAATTCTTGCTGAGAGCCAGTAAAAAAAACCTCAAAATCTTCCAATATGATGAATGCCGTCGTTAAGAAAACCAAATGGATAGGTTAGGTCGTTCATCTTGCCAGATCTACGTCTTGGAAAACTTGGTAAATACATTTCTTAAGTCCTCTCTTTTATATATGCACCCTTTACCGACCATCTCGCACACAGTAACTATCCCGCACTTTACGTATGCACTTAAATATTTGCCCGCCAAGGGGACTTGTAAATACAACGTAAACCCAAGCCTTTCGCGCACGGTTTGATTTGACAATAAGCTCACAAATAAGCCCGTTGGTACTGTACATTTAAAAATGTACAAAATATGGCATTAAAATGAGGCAAAAACAAAAACCTTGCCGGCTTATAACACAGACAAACTATAAAATTAGTTCATTAATCCTAGAATATGAAAGAAGTGCTTTCACCAAATGCTATACATAGTATAACTACAGGCATCGAGAGAGTAACGAAACCTTGTTTACGAACCTTTTGGTCTGTCATAATATTTGCACGGCTCCAAATGTTTGTCTCCTATGAAATTGTTATGCCTATATCAAGTGGTGTGTGCGGAGATAGAAAGTTCTCATTATATTTGATGTTCCTGTGGGAAATGCGAGGATGACTTTGTA
Organism: Dicyrtoma fusca; assembly: GCA_034695205.1. NCBI lineage: Eukaryota > Metazoa > Arthropoda > Collembola > Symphypleona > Dicyrtomidae > Dicyrtoma > Dicyrtoma fusca. Next base: position 8,359 of record JAQFZC010003119.1, read on the forward strand.
TTTTGCTTTTATTAACTCCTTCTTTCCACTCCCCCTTGAGCACTAGGTCCTTTCAGGATTTTAATTAAGTTACCCAAAATCGGAACGTTAAACGAAATTTACGAATTATAAACTCACTTTTGTATCGTATCTAGACATAGAGAGAGAGAGAGAGAAAGAGAGAGAGAGCCAGACAGAGTGCAAGTCGAACTCACATCATCATATCTCTATTACCTACGCTCACTTAGTTTGTGAGATACCTGTCTATATATCCCTATCCACAGAACAGTTATAGCACTAATTTCTATGTAGCCGTGTAGATTTACTTTACAGATTTAGATTGCATGTCATTTTAAATTGTCACATAAGTACCTAGGTGCTTTGCTTGGAGTCTGAACGGTAGGTGAAAGTAGCGGAGAAAGTATCTAAAGTATCTTGTATACTCTAACCATTTTTTTCTGAGGTACTTAAGCCTTCTGTTGACAATGGAAGTAGTCATCTAAATACTAGTAGAGTTGCTACAAAAAAGATCTTCTCTTCAGCACTACATGCACGTAATATATGTATGCTTACTTGTTAATCCCGTCGAAGCCAGCACCAATCCCAATATGCTTCACGCCGATGTAGTCGCGAATATAATTTATATGGTCTACAAGTTAAATAAAGATTATACTTTATATTAGTTTTATTCTTTCTACGCCTTTTTTTTTACTTCTGTTATTAGTATGGGAAGGAAAATATAAACAAAATGTACTTGGAGGATAGTGATGGAGTATGCTCCAAGCTGTAAAACTATATAATAATGGATGAAATAAAAAAAGAAAGTTAAAAAGTGAAAAAGAAGAAGAAGACGACGAGGAGGAAGAAGGGAAAATTGAGAACTTTCGTTTGATGTCTTGAAGAAATGGGAAGAAATATTGCATTTTTACCCGCAACATCACGTACGGTCGCATTCTCGTGACATTTTACAAAGTAGTTGTAAAACGTGACCATTACGATGCCCCGGTTCCAAACCTAAAATCACCAACCAACCACATCCTACACATTTTGCTACACTATATAATAATATGATGTTAGCATGTTATACACTCTCACTCCAACTCTAGCAACGCAGAGCAAATCGACACATGACTGCCTGGAATTTGATTTTCTCTCACGTAACTTTAGTACACATGGTCATATAATATATGTAGTCGTAAATTCCGTATGCACCCGCGTCCATTGGACCTACTTTAGGAGCCTTACAAATCTGGTGTGTAAAAAGTTGTGATTTATGTCGAAAACTAGTTTTGAATGTATTTAAAATGTTTTAATAGGTTAGTACTACGTTCTAAAAATTGTAAATTACCTAATCAACACTCCCTTGAAGTGCAAAATTGCATTAGATACTCATTAAGAAGCTCAGTTGAATTTTTCTCATTTGAAATTTTTGAAAACCTCCCCATCTATCTATTTTAGCCTTAAAAACGTTTTTAATGTTTCCCCTATTTAGTAAGGGTTTACGGACGTTTTCTAAAATTTAGATTGATTTTTATGTTACACAAAAGCTAACTGGCCCACTAAGTTAACTGCCATTGATATCAGTTTTGCAAGGCCCCTAACCAATGCCCCTTCTATATAACTATACAGATATAAATTCGTACAGGGAATGCGTCCTCCGTTGAAAGTACAGTAGGAAACTTTCTGTATATTTTCTCTCGCTACTTTACATTCAAAAGTCGACGTAGGAACTTTGAAGGATGTGATTGTGATTTGCTAAGTCTTCACTCAATCACTATCTGCTACTTGTACAAATGCACATCATATTGTAGTTTGTGGGATATGGCTATTACCTTTCCCTGGACATTATATCCTTAAATCCATCCAGAGGGCTACATGAGTTCACCAACGCCAAGGCGCCACTTCCTATTTCCGACTAAAAACTAAAATATCGATTCGTTCCAACCGAACAAGAGTCATTTTTTCCTACCAACGCTTTTGGTAATGGGAAGGGAAAAAAGTCCTAACATAATTCCAAGATTTCCTTCCTCTTTTTTTTTCTTGTATTTGTTTGGACGTAAGAAAATACTTTTGCTGTCTCATTTGAAATGTCAGCAGAATGCACAACTAGAATATTAATGAGGAAAACCGTACAAAAATAGTTCCGAGGAAAGGGAAAGGACCCAGAAAGCTACATTGCATTGCAGGTTGACGGTGATGGGGCCTCTATAACGTCCATTTACGTAGTAATGGCTACCATTACTGGAGTATGGATGGGGTATCTAAATTTATTTGTTTAGCTCCTAAGTGTATTTTTTAAGTAATGCTTTAAATAGTGTACATTGCTAACGGAAATTACTTCAAAACCCCTGTCTTTAACAAGTAGCTTATCCAGTTATGCATTTATGTATGTAGGTCAACTACGACTAGCCTATTACCTACAATGGCCCATTTTATGACATTGTTATTGTAAAAGTATGTCAAAAGTATTTCCACTATTTTATTTTAATACTTGGCCTACACTACCTACGCCCTTGAAGTAATTTATGGAGTGAGCAGAGAGTTTAAATTTGAAAGCTGAAGAAGGTATTGTTGACTCATTGACTCACAAGTTCCCTGAGAATATCATCTGGGACGTTCCGGGATGAGTTGCAGATTGCGTAGGCTGACGAATGGGAGAAGATGACAGGTGCTTGAGACTCATTCAGCGCATCTTTCATCGTCATTTTTGAAGTGTGTGAGAGGTCAACTAGCATTCCTAAGCGGTTCATTTCCTTCACCACATTCTGTCAGAAACACAAAATATATACAGTGTAGGCTACATGTTAAATTACAGATTTGTACTCTACTTAATGCTTGCTACAGGCACTAGAAACCGTACATCCGTGACTAGTTGGCATGCCTCAAATACTTTCGTTTTCGTTCTTAAAAATTCCTACAAATTTTTTCTTTTGTCTTTTAACAACTAAATTACGAATTCAATATCTGAAATAGTGTCAAGATGAATTGTAGGTAGGATACTTCTATTTAGAAGATATATTTTTGTAAAACTAAGTTCGTGCATAGAAAGTTCTTTTTATCAAAGTCGCTGAATTATAAAAGTGTTTTAAAAATGTTAGATTTTGAAAATAAATATTGTGTAACTAGATTCCTGTCGAATACTGAAATAAAATATTTGTATTATTTTACCTTTGGAAACTTTTGAAACCTTTCAAAATCAAAACATTATAAACCGTTTAAGGAAATGCATGTAGTACAGATAATAACTTTTGTTATAGATTGGTAAGACTGAAAAGTATTGTTGATGTTATGCACACCGTCCTCGAAAAAAATTGGAAAGAGTCGTTCCTTGGTAGAATATTGGAAGAATAGGAGATTTACGGTATGATCGCAGAGCGAATGTGAAAACAGATTTACGCGAATATTACGGATACATCCATCCGTAATATTCGTAGGTATGTATGTATGTGTGAAGCAATTTAAAGAGCGTGTAATATAAAATAATATTTGATGATACAATTGTGCAATTTCCATTTTCCTCCAAATAGAATTTCTTTAAAAAATTGTCACACTTTCAATGGACAGATTCAACATTGGACTAGTTAAGTACATACATAGGTAAGGTACGTGGGGAAAAGTTGAATTAATCCGTTTACAACGGAATACGGGATATATGTACAGGTATAGATCGCCGTATTATTAGATTTATAGATTTCGTGTCAAAACTTTCAAACTTGGTAAATTCCAATTCGAATTCACATCTAGATTTTCAAAGTTTTGTAAGGTAATTTGCTATTATATGCATAGGTATAGACGGGCAGAGGAGTCGATTGTCAAGGAAAACTTGGCCGTGTAAATTGGGGATTGTATGTGTGTATAGCTGGTCTGTGTCGGAAAAGAAGAAGAAAAAAACTTTTGAAACTTTCCTGTTTTCCCTACAAAACAGAACAAGACCAGAAGAATTTGTCAATTTGTTGCTCGTTACGAACTTTACAGTGAAATATAACTTGATTTTTTCCAACTGCATTTTTATTTTGATTTCAAAATTCGTTATTGCAATATTGCAGGGAGCATCGCAGTAACTCTTGGTTGCAACTCAACACTGCGTATAGTATTGATAAGAACGAAAAAAAAAATAACTGAAAAAAAATAAGAATTGCATTTCCTATGATTGCAGAGGCAGAGGCCGTTCGTACAAATAAAAATCCTAAATCTGGGATTGAAATGTTCCCATGTTCTCTCTCTGGGTTAATGCTTGTGGAATGCACAGCATTTAAACGCACTGCGTGGATTAAGAAGCAAGATGAACTGTATGCATAGGGGAAGCTTTCGGATACAAATGAGGCGAGACTGTATCAAATATTTTCGGCAAGGTACGTACCTACATACAAAATGTCTTTTTCGCCCCTTTTTAAACCATATAATCGGCGTGAATAATAGATTTCCGATTTATTTTATATTTTTCTGCAGGAACTAAAGCAGTCTTACAATCACTTAAATACTGCATTTTTATAAAAGTACTAAAAGTTTTATTTACAAGTTTTTGAAAACGTGGAAATTGTCCTATTTACAAGTTTTTCAAAGGTACAAATACACAAGTTGCTATAGCTTTGAAAAAATGTAAAATGTTCAATTTACAGGTTTTGGAATGGTACAAAATGTTATTTATACAGGTTTTTCGGAAAGGTCAAAGATGTTCTATTTAAGTGCTTTTGACATGGTTCGAAATCTCCTGTTGACTTACTACATTAAAAATTATGGAAAATGTTAGTAAAGGCAATAGATTATTTGAGTATTTAATATTTTTTAAAGCATACAAAATGTATAACTAAGCATTTCTGGAGTGACTGAAATGTTCCATTTACAAGTTTTTGAAACATTACTTAATTTTATAGATATTTTAGAATAGTGAATATAAACTTGAAAATTCTATCACTAATAGTAAAGGGTCGTTTTGTTCCTTAACTCATAAAATTTGATTGTGTTGTACATGTAGTTGGAGGTTGCCGTACTAGTACGCCCAAAAATATAATAAAATCGGTGGAAATCGTAATAAAAGATGTCTACTCGGATCTCTCTGCCCTCCGCTGATAGTCCAGGATTGATCTAATCTTACGGAGACCCCTAATGGAATGAACACGTAGGTAGTTTGAGTTTGAGTTTGAGTTTTAGAGTTTGAAGAGTGAGCTTAATAAACAAGAATTATTTACCCTTCCAAATTCAGTAAGACCGCCGTGCTGTGGTTTATGACCTCCAGCCTCGACCAAGGATGAGTCTGCCCTGAAAAAAAAAATTAGATTGTCACAATCAATTTCCTTGTACGAAAAAAAATACAAGGACAAACGACATCAACTTTTATCCGGGTTCACATTTTATGGCTCCCATTAAATCCACTTAATAGGCCCGGGAGAGAATCAATGGTAAACCAAAGAACCCAAAGACTTGAGCTTCATCAGCTGTACTACCAAGGGGAAGGACCTACAATATATTACCTTGACAAAAATGTCAAATTATGGATTCCCTCTTCCTTCCGATAATACCTTTATATTTGCACTTTTTCAGCGCATTAACATCCTCTTTTACACCCCTTGAAAAAATAGTCGGTTTTACTTATTGAAAAGTGACTTCAAAATTCTACCCCCTCGATTTGGTCTACGTCATATATGGGCAAACCCGAAGCTAAGGCTGCCGTCGGAAAACACGGATTACTCGATTATTCTATCTGTAGTTTACAAGCAGAAAAACTTTAAACTTTAAAGGACGGCTTTCCTTTATAAGCTTTCGCTTTATCTTTAAATTCTACAAATTCCGATTGATTATAGAGGTTTCAGAACTATTTATTTGGGATGTCAGGCTCTTTTGATTCATTTGAAAATTGTTTAAAGTACCCTACTGTTAGAAAATCTCCTTTCAAAAGCATTAGAATCTTTGATCAACCAATTTCCAAGTCATTCATTGCCAAAATGTGCTTTAACGGCCTACAAATATTTTACATACACAGTTTGTAAAATGAGAATCTCTCAAAGTGAGCATGTAGAACTGACGAATGTGATCCAAGCCATTTAGAATGTTTAAGATGGCTCCTTTTAAAAATTGAACTTTGAAAAGTGGGCCCTTGACTAAACGTAAAATATGAGTACTTCTAGAAACAAGACATGTATCGGCAGAGAAATTGGGAAAAACATTTCGGACGATTCCGCAGAACATGGACCATTCTAAGTTAGTGTCCTATTTTTAAAAGGGAAAGTTAAGTAGTCCTTGAGAGAGTCTCAAGTCTCGTCGAGAGCTTAGAGTTAAATATGTTGATAAGGGTTTTTACTGTCAATTGTCACGTAAAATGTAAGGAGAGGATGAACAAAGGGATTTCCTTTTTATGATGGAACTATGTACATGAAAAAAACAAGAGAGACTCGTATAAAAGCCTCTACTTGGATTTCTACTGAGGGCGGGAGGGTTGTACGTAAATTACGTTTGAGAACATCAACAATTTAGAACTCAACCTTGGGATAAAGGAGCCTCAACTTTCCTTTAGAATTCGTGTACAATGGAAACTTTTGCTGCTAAAAAATGCAATAAATTGTAGCCGCCCCTCCCCTTCTTTTTATGAAAAGGTAATTTATGGATGCTCCCTTGGAGTCTCCACAGATCTCAGCTGCCGGATTCAGGGTTCGCAGATTTCCATTCCGATTCGGAATCGCAGGGCGTTGGGTAATGGAAAGTTAAGGTTCGACCCTATGTACAGCTTCCCACATACACACAGCCATTCTCACATGCTTAACTCTTAACTCTGGCTGTAGCTTTAACTTTACGGACGTCTGCAATGGAATGGTTTCCCTCAGTTTACTCTGGTTTACTGTTTTGTTGCAAAATTCCAGATTGCTGTTGTACCGTCATTCTCCCATTAGTTTCACAGAGGCCTCTCATACTGAACACATTCAAACACTCCCAAAGTGACACAAGTTTTGAATATAGACTATCAGTAGGTAAGTAGCTTTTATAAACAATGCTACAAAATTAAGCATACTTGAAACCAACAACGTTTTAAATAGTTTTCCCTGAAAACATCAGTTTTCAAACAAAGTCAACGCATGATTTCTTCACTATTTTTCCTGAATAGTGGCTCCAAATGGACGAGTTCTTAATAGTAACTTTCACAATTCTGTTCCTTATAATGTAATATTTTTTTGATTCGCTGCATAGGAAACAATCCTTTGAATTTGGATGGGGGACTCGTCGGAGCTCTGCGGTATCTAATGTGGGTGTTTTGAAGCTGGAAAGTTGGACTGGAAATATGTAGGTTGACTGGGGTTTGAGAGGCGCAAAAAGGAAATAAGAGCGTAGCGTACTGGGTTGTTTAACTCGAGTCGGAAGACTATAAAAATGCATTAAATGTGGAGAATGTGCCTGATTTTATTATCTTGTTTCATTCATGATGGCAGTGGGAACGGCCCCTTGGCTTAAGGGGTCATCCCTAGATGATGTAATTAAAATTTGTTTTAGTGACCCCTCCTCGCCCTCTACATACATCCACGCAGCACCCCACAAAAAAGGCACTTTTACATTCAGTGGATTCAATTTTCAAATTCTGTATAGAAGCACCCCCAGTTGTTCACATCATGCATGGAAGGTCCCATCCAGGCTCAACTTACCAGGGAGTGTTACAGTTGTGCGTGAGAGTCATGGAGCGAACGCCTAGATCGTAAAATGCTCGTAGTGTCGCTAAACTATTTCCGATCGAGTGCCCTCCCTCCACCGCAATTAAACTCGCAATCTTCCCTTCCCCATGTGCTCTCTCGATATCTGCAATTACACCCAACGAAACTGTCAACAGTAAACATATTTAAAGCACCTTCGGAGGAGTCGTATCTCTTTCCAAATTATTCTACTAAATAAAAACTAGATTTTTCTAAAGTTCACCTTCCGTTACCGTCTATCTCCGACTAGCTCGCCCGTCATCTCAAATATCGTCGGTCATAATGCAATTTTTACGAAAATCTTCTCATTTTTAGACGTGATTGTAATTGAGTGGACTCAGGAGCTTAGGACACATGGCTTTCACCAAAATACATTTACACAGACTACATGTATGACCATTTTACATAAATATTCTGAATGAACTTAAGGTGACTTTGTTTTAAGTGACTGCAGCAATCAATGTAAATCATGTAAATTCTTCCAGAAATGAAATTTAGAAAAGTGCTTGTACAAAATGTAAGATTTAAAAAAACATTTTGTAGCCGTAACAAGTATTTTTAAAAACCAATTTTGAACAGAAAATAATTTCAAATTGCTATTATGTTTGACTTTATTGAAACTGCTGGTTTAAAAAATTTTGCTTGGACAAATGCAAGTTTAAAAAAACATTTATAATGTAATCGGAGCATTTGAATAGTGCTTTCAAAAAGGTTTAGAAAAAGGATTTAAATAGAAAACGGCTGTATTAAATTTGCTCTTAAAAATGACAACGACTTTGAAACTATTCTTTCTGCAACAAAATCCCTCCATGTAAATTGGCATTGGCCATCTTGAATGCGTTTGGTTGGCTTAGAAGTATATACCATGCATGGTTTCAAGACCTTTCACCAATTTTAAAAAGGGTTTATTAGGGAAATAAGTCAGAGATATACGGTACGCTTATCGCAAGCATACAAAAACGGCTCGTACTTTCTATTAAAATTAGACAAACACGACTTTCACTTGGCGTGATGATAAAGTGATAAAATTGTACAACGAACCGTCGGCGGAGAGCGCCAGTTTGAGATCATTGGGATATTTGGCAATGAGTCTTCTAATCAAGTCTATTTGCTCCAACGTTATTTGAACAGCATTCATGAACTGAGACTCGCAAGGAACGTAGGCCACCCAAAACTGTAGTGAAGAAAGTATATAATTTAATAGAGGAGGTATGTGTACGCCTGAAAAGGGGGGAGAATACAAATACAGCATTTAATTAACTTAACGAAGTGAAGGTAGCAGAAAGGAAGAGCGCAACAGCTAATTTCACGGATTCAATTCATCCGCTCACATTTGTGTTATGCATTCATATGAAGAAACTACAAGTGGCTTGTTGTATGTCTATACCTTGTGTGGGTGCCTCAAAGAGAGAGAGCAAGGGTATTTTTGGATATCTTCGTTGAAGGAGCAAAATGAAGAGTCTGACATTTAAAAGTGGAAAAAATAGCTTTTACACCTCACAAAGATTAATCTGTTCTATGAAAAATTATAATTTTTCAAAAAGTGGACGATTTTTGAAAACGTGATTTTTTCGTCATATTTTTGAAAACGTGCATTTTAATACACACAGTCGTCGTTTAGAGTGCTTGGAGTACTACTATTAGCTGCACACTGGTCGCTTTAAGCAGACATTACTTAGGTATAAGTCTTTTTGCTCTTCGCATTCAAAAACAATCTTGCGCAAAGTTTTTGTTTCTTCTCTCATGATATTTGCAACTTCAAGGTAGTCTTATTGTCTGCATGGTATGACAAATTTCACTTTTGCGTATCTGCTCAAAATGACTTTCACATGTCCCTCGACATTTCGATTCGTGTCATTTCGATTTCTAATCAGTGAGGAAAAGTGGACGTGTAGAAATTTAAATCAAGGATCAAGGTGGCTCAATGGGAGTTCAATCTTACTAGTTAGTTTACAAAACTAGCAGTGTCTGTAAAACCCAAGACTCATTGTCTGTGCAATAAACTTTATGACATCTGACTTTCCCTACTTTCACTCTTGTGAACGTGGTACGCTCCGCACAAATTTTGAAATATTTAAACTTCAAAGTACCATTCTCTATTTTATAGCAGACGCCCATGTTCTCCTTCCAATTTGTACGTTTTCTATTCAATGCCAATCTTTCAGAGTTTTTTTTAGCCGAGTTTAGTTTTTGTACAACTGCCCTACAGCTTTACAAATTGCTTTCACACACTTTCTCTCATAATATTATGTTATAATTAATAATTGATGCTTTCTCGCTTTTACTTTGCTTTCTCTGCGAGTATCACATATTTTGCAGAATAAAATATTTATACTCTAGTTGTATGGAGAAAGCAAACGTATTCACACTGACTTTTCTGTTTCCTTGCTAGCAAAACTGTGTTCTTTACTTTAAAGCAGAGCATCAATCTAAAGATACTAAAATTTTGAACGCAATACATAATTTCATTTTTCAGACCAATTAGTTGTCTATTTTTAAATGTGAAACATATCCGATATGAAAACTGAAATTTATATAAGAAAAGAACCAATCGACACATCCTACAAAGTTTTTTTAAAATTAACTGATGTGCGTAATAAGTTTCCTAGCTAAAATCATTCTAAGTACGTCATTGAGTAAAGAAGAAACGTATTGAGTAAAGAAGAAACTACTTTTTCCAATTTAAACAGATTGTACTACATGGTTTAAATTAATTCGATGGTGCAAAATCATCAAATAAACAAGTATGTGTATTTTTAAAAATTGGAAGTAGTTTACATAATTGGTTCAATTCATCATTCAAGGCCCTGCTGTAAGTTGAATTTAAAAAATGAGAAAGGTATCTATAGAGAAGTATATGAAAAAGCTTTGAGAAAGTCTTCCTTTGTATGCTATTTCCTCCGGACTAAAATATTCTAGAAAAAAATACAAACTGATAGATCCTATTAAAGAAGTTACAAAGCGCTATCATTACTACCGGAGCCTTCCGGACCTGGAATGGAGACTGTAACTAATGACTAATGAGGCTGCTTCTTGCATACTTATGTACCGTACTTTCTCCAGTAGTAGCCGCGTGTTCAATTAATACTATTGACTAGCTAGCAGGACTATGACGGTGAATAGTTCCTGATCCCTTACACACTGTTTTGGGATGTCACAACACAAAAAATAAAAATAGTATACATGTATTTATGTCTAGAGGCTTTGGTTTTAGTTAAAACAGGTAGCTTGTTGGAGAAAGAACGGTATTTTGTCTCTGACCTGAGCTCCGACAAGTCCCCGGCGTAGACGTGGGATGTCTGTGTGAGACCAAGTGCTGTTGGACCACGGGTAGACGGAGTGTGAACGAAGATTCACTGTAAAATTGAAGTCGTTGATTTGTCGATGTATAAATTTTCGAATATTCCATGGAAGATCATTGTGTCTGCAAAATAGAGATCCAGAGATAGCACGTCTTGTCACTTGATTACGCGCATACAGACAGACCTCAGTTTAGACAAGCAAACTGGTAGAAATGTTTTCAGGCTAATTATTTCACAAACTACAAACTACTAGTTAATTCTTAGAATAAAAAGTTTTCTGAAAGTAAATCTGAAAATACTACTATGGGATTTTTAATTGCATTTCTCCTTAAGATTTTCACCATTTAAAAATTTGATGTAAACATCGTTAAAATGGAATTTTCAAGTCGCTTTAAAATGAAGGGTTTTAAAGGAATTGATATTTTTATAGATAAAATTATTTATATATTTAAAAAGTACTGAAAGGAAGAATTTCAAAGGTTCCAGTAACTCTGGATAAACTTGAAAATGCAAATATTGGACTACTTTCTCTTTGCAGAGCAGAGATGTTGGCCGGAAGCTGGATACGCTACTGACACAGACTGAGCTCCAGAGACCTAGACTCTAAATAGCTCCATATGTAATGAGTAGCC
>JAQFZC010003120.1:0-19930 GCA_034695205.1 Dicyrtoma fusca
TTTATACATAACATAATGTTTGGCTGGCTCCTCCGCTTCCCGCGGAATAGCCAGCTCTATGGACTCGTATCCTTACACTCACGCCGGACTAAACCCCGGGTTGGGGGGTTCCCAACGCCTTCCTAAGAATTCGGTTTTGTCTCTTTCTGACGTTCTTCCCATGATTCCTTTTGTGCTTCAAATCAGGATGCTGGTCATAGTATTCCTTCTTCCCCGCTTTATTGATTTGGTTTTGACACTCTGCTCTTTTGTGACCAACTTGAAGACATTTAAAACACCGAAAAGGTGCGGCAATAGATTCTTTAGGCGCTTCAATTTCCAAGTCTACGTCATTTTCAGAGTTGACTCGGACTTCCGTATCCTTCGCTGGACTTTTCTGCGGAGTTTCCCAATCATTCTCATCCAGAATTACAATGCTGCTAATTAGGGGAGCTGGAGCTTTTGAAACTTCCCAACCCTCGTCATCCAGTTCTTCAGTAACTGCAACTGCACTCTTAGAGATCCACTCCTTCACATTATTATTGTCCTTACTGACATTTACTGTTGCTACTGGAGGATACATAATGTCAAAAATATTATTCACTTTATCCTTTACAAATTTATACCATGAACTTCCAACAATCCATCTAACTTCCTCGACTCTTCGAGGTCTTTTCTAAGCCAATCTTGCTAAATCTTTTAACAATATAATCTGGTTTGGATTTTCATCATAATTTCGAGCCATTCGATTACGCCATCTGTACAATTTAGAGAATAACGAAAAATCATGAGTATTAAGATTTAACTTTTGCTTTTCATTCTGCTGATCGGCTGATGGATATAGCTTGAAGCTGCAAATACGATTATAGCGACTTTGACACTCCATTAACGATTCCCAAATCAAATTCGTGGAACGAAATTTAACAATCTCATTCGCACTATTGATAAGGCTATCATAAGCCATGATGAGAAGTGATGTATCTTTCGTAGCATACTGAAGATGATCTTCTGTTAACGGACGGACCCGCCAGTCCTCTTGCTGACCCTGCTTCTCAACATCTATTTTAAGCCATTTGTTTACAAAATTTCTGTAGCTCATGGGATCCAACGTTTTGTCCAAGTAATGCTCCATAATCTGAGCGTCACTGATTGGATAAGTATATATTTCGTAGTTTTGCTGTAAGGCTCTAATATCATTAGCTGCACCAAAAAATATTTTTAAAATATTAGAATTTTCAAACAATGCAGTCTTAAACAAATATTTTACTTCCGTATGAAGTACGAATACATCAATAATGTAGTTTTTCTCTCTCGTTGACACTTGAATTAGACATATAAGAGGATGACATTATGCATCTCAATGTCTACCGCAACTTCACTTTGACCCTCTAGTTCTTTCAAAAAATTGCTAAACTTAGTTCCTTTATTTATAACTGAGACCTTTATTTTTAACATAAAAACGATCCATCTAATTTAGATTTTAAATCCATACCAACTTCACTCAAGTCCCACACATGTTTTGTATCGTTATGCTTTTTTGAAAATTTAGTAACGACCTAACTTGCAGAGTTTAGAATTCCTTTCCACATAGAAAAATGAAGTAATTACCTCTGCAATTGTGCAACGCAAAAATGTGTCAAAATGACATAAAGAAATAATAGATTGCTGTCAGAATGCTTTGTAACTCACGATGTAATCATCAAATAAATCCTAAGCAACTTAAACCTCAACTCAAACCTTTTACTAAGTTACAATGTATTATTAGATCAACATTTCAAAATCATTTTTGAATTTTATATTATTAGTTATTTCGTAATTTGACAATGCTTTTGAATACAACTTTGGTATCTAAAGACGATACCAATAGTACTTTCAACGTATTATAATATACTGTAATTTAATGAGACCTAAACAAACAAGAACAATTTGCCCAACGCAAGCAACAAAGCCGATTAAAAGTAATTTAAACAAAATTAAATAACAGCTACCATTTAAATAGAATATTTTTATGTTAGCAATAACTTATTAAATATTGTACTATGTTGGGTTTTTTTACGATATATATAATACATGAATTACGGTGGACAGTTCGAAGGTGAACCGATCTGTTGCCGGATGTTGTAAAGGTTTTGTCATAGTTGTCGACGCTGCATTTGTAGGGACGCTCTCCGGTGTGAAGCCGACAGTGCGCTTTCATGCTGATTCTTTGCGTTTTTTGTTACAATTCGGAAATGGACAGCTGAAGGGTCTGAGGCCAAAATGTATGGTTTCTGTGTCTCTGTAATCCATCATTAAGTTTAAATTCTTTTCCGCACTTAAGGTACATTTATTGTTACTTCACCCACCTATCACAATCAACGACTTTTTAAAACACATGCATTACGTACGCTATTAAAATATCAAACCATAGGAAGTAACTTAAAATATTTTATGCTAATTATTCAAGCCGTTTTTGATCACCATTGTTCGATCTCGTCAAAGACGATGCTTGTGGTGTTTTGAAATTCGTTGAAATGCTTTTCTTTCTTGCTCAATGAAGGCGTCAACTTGTCTTAAGGAGCCTCGGCACAATCTACACACAAACCACTTAACGATGCTCGGCTGACACATTTTTCCCAATTTACTAATTCTAAAAATTATAAACAACGTTTCAGTGCAATGCATTAGTCCTTTATGTGCTAGTTGCTAGGATACAAGAACCTAGTAATTAATTAAGGCATAATTAGTTGGTAGTCAAGTTGTCTGTATCTGTGTATAGATATGTTTTACACTACAAATAATCTCGTAGAATAGGTGGATTTGAGCTTTACAAAAATTCCTGCATCCTTTAATTTTAGTTAAATTCTGAATGAGGTTTAATTTACACACATAGACATCAGTAAAATCCCGTGCTTGCGTTTGGACCCAAACCTATGCAAACATAAACGCTCCAAATTGTAGTATTCCAGAAACGGCGTCGCCATATTATGTAGTTTGTTTATATGATAAGCTTATGCACATATATACCTCTACCTATGTGGAAGGAGCAGTAAACCTGACTGTTTTGCTAAGGTGATAGTTTGGAGCACATGCATTTAAAAGTGTGTTTTAGTAATTTAGTTAGTTTTTGCAAGTTCAAATAAATAATCTTTAGGTGCATGATCTACCACCGATAATATTATTTGGATTCGACCATCATTGCAACAAAACAAGGCTAGGCATACACCACAATAATTAAAAACCATTATATCTGTACTTTCGTACCGTGCATATAGAAAAAGTCGAACATCTTTGACAGCAATCAACGTATTCGAAATTTTGTAATTAAGACCACTTCTGAATACATCTGGGCTTACCTTTCCAAAACTACAACGAAACACATCAAAGTCCCATTTTCTAGCTGGAGTATCTTCTTTTAGCTTGTCCATTTTTCAATTGACAATTTGGAACCTGTTGTGATAACAACAAGATTGTAACTATTAAACCACTGATGTCTATCGTACCTTTAAATATTGCAATTTGTGGTCTTACTATTCACGCTTGTACTGGAATTTTTACTTTCTTTTCTGTATTTGCAGACACAACCACTACAGCGCAAAACAAAACGCTAATATAATGCGTACTCAAACTGACCATATTTTCAGAAATATACTTATTTTTATTCCTTTTCAAAACACTGTCAAATTTGGTAGTTCTATTTTTTTTATTTTGTTAAATCGACTTCGTATACCCCTTATGATTCTACTGTTCTTTTAAAAGTGCGTCATCGTATAAAAGGCAATTATTCTTACATCAGCATAATTGATGATAAAGTTTTCTAATACTCCCACAAACGACACCTAAATAACATAATTAAACTTTGGCAGAATGGAGTAGAAGTTTCTACCGTTATGTAGCTGTTGCTTTATCTGTAATATTTATTAGAGCCGCATTCAATCAGATAAAGAGGACCAGGTTAGGTTAACCTCTACTTCTATATGCGTATACAGTATGTATATGCATGAGCCAATCAAACAAGCAATGCACACATGACGGAGTTTCTTTAGCAGCATTAGAGTTTGGTGCTTTTATTTGTGCAAAGGTATAGGACCAACGTTTGGACAACAGTGAGTGTGGACCTTTACTGCTTTACATTTTTTTGGTTTTCATTGCTGTGTTCATTACAAACCTGATAGGTAGTTGAAATTGAAGATGCATTGATGTTTGTAAAGCTATAATATACTAAAATTTTATTTGTATTAAACGCGATGTCAATGTTATTAGTTGCTCGGAACTTTTGCCGTATAAATACTTAGCTTTAACGGAAGTAGACTGCATAGCTGGTTCATAAACGGTATAAGATAAATACGTAAATGCAGCAGTCTTATTTATTAAAGC
Organism: Dicyrtoma fusca; assembly: GCA_034695205.1. Lineage (NCBI taxonomy): Eukaryota > Metazoa > Arthropoda > Collembola > Symphypleona > Dicyrtomidae > Dicyrtoma > Dicyrtoma fusca. Next base: position 4,336 of record JAQFZC010003120.1, read on the forward strand.
CTCACCAAGTTAAATCAAGAAACACAGGTGCGATTAACTGCTGCTTCTAACAACAACCCATGACAAACGTTTTTTCTGCATTATAACAATATTGGCTGCGGCAAACTCTTTTTGAGATTTCAATACGAAATAAAAAAACATAAGTGTTGTGAGTTGAGTCCATATTAATCGAAACCATAGATACCGTGCTTGTGATTTGTGACGGATTGCCGCAATATAAACTCCAACACTTACAAGATATCAGAAATTCTCTGTAACAAATTTGTAAATAATTTATTGTAATTGCTTTAATTAAAACTTTCTTTGTCTAGTAAACGGAAAATATAACTTGATTTCAATTGCACTGCTACTGCTTACAAAACTCAATGCATCTTCAACTTCAATCACCTATCAGGTTCTTAATAACACAGCAATGAAAACCAGAAAAATGTAAAGCAGTAAAGGCCCACACTCACTGTTGTCTAAACGTTGGTCCTATACCTTTGCACAAATAATATCACCAAACTCTAATGCTGCTAGAGAAACCCCCGTCATGTGTACATTGCTTGTATGATCGGCTAATGCATTTACATATTGTATACGCATATAGAAGTAGAGGTAAACCTTACCTGGTCCTATTTATCTGAGTAAATGCGGATCTACTAAATATTACAGGTATACCAACAGCTTCACAACAGTAGAAACAACGTCTAATACATTGTGCCAGTTAAATTATGTTATATAGGTGTCTTTTATTGACTGTGGTACAGTAAAATTAAAACTGTAATCAGCAAACTGTATCAACAATTATTCTGATGTAACTCGTAGTGTATATAGCTACGGATACAAGTGACTCGTGGTTTCGAATCTCAAAATGACGAAATAATATTTGGAATTCGAAAAAATTATTGGAAAGGCTACTCGGAACTCGAGAAATTAACAAAAAATATTACTTGGACCAAATTTTATTTTCAAATATTCGAATATTTCAATGTTGTTGAACTTAATCAATAATCATTAGGGACTTAGGGAGCGAACACAAATGAATCCGCTTCAAAAATTATTTTTGTGGACCCATCTACTTGTTTTGATCACCTTTTCAACATTACAGTAAATAGGGGAGCTAAAAATACCTACCTAGCTAACAATTGACCTCATTTGTGCTCAGTTCCTTACTTTGGAAATCACGGTGAGGACCGGGCGGCCTCGCGTAGTGTTAGAATTTATCAATATTTTGATTTCTGATGAAATAGCTGCCCTAGTCTAGTCTGACTTGACTAGATGACTATGACTTTACTAGACTTTTCGGCTTTTTTCGTCCGCTTGACTAGACTAGACTAGACTAGCTGACTCTTTCAAAACTTGTGACTTGACTAGACTAGACTAGCAAGAGGCGCAGAAAAAAATGACTAGACTAGACTAGCCACGATTCTTCCCCTATTAAGGGATAGCTAACTAGTTTGACTAGACTAGACTTGACTAGGGTAGATTTTGTGTTGACTAGACTAGACTAGACTAGGCAGGTATCGAAAATAAAGTCTTAACCGGGGTGTAGAAAGATTGGGTCTTTGGGTAATGGGCACGGATTAGGGCGGGAACGTTTACCAAAAACCTGCTGATCATCACGTGGTGGTGATGATGCGTGAACGTACTTGGGTTACATTATCTTTCCACCCCAAGGTGGCCGCCGAAGGCGGCCTCCGAGGGCGTGTTGGTAAATGTAACCCAACCAGGTCCAGCTATATTTTCCTAGGCTAGCTGGGGACCTAACACAAGGAAACCCAGAGGTGCAGTAATTGGGCGTTCTACAATAGGTGGTGATCACCCTACGTGGTGAGCAGTGTGTTGGAGGGTCGAATGACGACCTTGTGTGGTCAAGCGGTGTGTTTCCGTCGTGATCACCACCTGTCCGTAGGTGGTGACCACCATGGTCGATCTTAATGAGGGATGAGTGCTGTACTCGCCCTTGCCCTCGCCCTCTTTGGTGTGAGGGCAAGCGATGAGGGCGAGTACATCTTATATGTTGTGCCCTCGCGCTCAATGAGCTCGAGTACATGTGTAAGAATAGTGCCCTCACGAGGGTGAGTGCGAGGGCGAATTAGTGGTTATCACTGAACTCATTCATTCATACAATTTAAATCAAGTGGCGCGGACGATAAAGTTTAAAAAATTAAATTTCTGCTTCATCTTACATGTTGTTGCTGCTTGACGGCAGAGATGGGGAATTTTTTGGAACTCGCCTTCCACTTGTGAGGGGCTAGTGATATTTACTTGTACTCGTACTCGCACTCACGAGTTCACCTTTAAAATACTTGTACTCATACTCCACTCATGAGTGCCACTCACCCTTCACACCCTTACTCATAAAAGCCGCCGCTCAAAGTCGCAATTTTTTTCAAAATCGCCCCATTTTTTAAAAATTTTTATGAAACTGATTCATTTTAGCAACAACATTATGTTAATGGTGCAGAAATTTAATCGTTTTGAGCTTTATTTTACGCGCCAAATAGCTCAGCATGATTCCACGAACGCCGACATAACTTTACCAACGTGCGGGTGAAAATGACAACTTCTAGTTTTAACCCTTTGCAAAATGATAAAATGTAGTTTTGAACCTTTTGAAAGCGTTCTCTCCACTCATTTCAAATGTTTTTTAAAATGCTTATTGCAATTTAGATTTTTTTGAAAATGTAAAAGTGTAGAATAAACTGAATAAACACTGTGTAACGGATATATTTGCAAAAGTTGAAAGATTCTCTAGCTGCATCACCGTTTTTTAAAAGTAAAAATAAGCCTTGTACTGGTTTTCAAACAATGGAAATAGCAAATTTACTCTTGTTTTTAAAAGTGCAAATAGCGGTTTTTATTTTTTTTTGAATGTGCAAATAGCAGTTTTACTGGTCTTGAAAGCTGTAGAAGCGCTGGACCATTTGTGAGGATGCTGCACTTACAATGGACCAGTAAATAAAATACTTACTCTGTATTTTAATTCTCAACTCAAGCACAAATCACAGTCAAAATTTTAAAGTCGTTTCTGAATTGCATATTATATTAGTTATGTGTCTTACAATGCTTCTTAAAACAATTTTAACAGACCACGAATATATTTTCATAGGAATGTAATGAGACATAAATAAATCAGCACAATTTTTACAAACTACAAACAACAGAATACAAAAATATGGTTTTATAAAATTTTTCAAAAACAACAAAATCAAATAGTTTAATATTACATATACACCACTTTAGCTTCTATGAGCTGTTCTGAGATGTCTGGATCTTCCGGAGGAAAACATAAACGTTTTACATACATATTACAGTTGTCCACGGTGGATTTTTTAGGGACGCTCTCCGTTGTGAGTCCGGATATGCGATTTCAAGGTCGCTTTTTCAGCAAATTTTCTGTCACAATTCGGAAATGGACAGCTGAAGGGTCTGATGTCAGAATGCGTGGTATCAACGTGTCTCTGTAATTGAGAATTTAATCGAAAAACGTTTTTGCAGTTTGGGTGTGAACAGTTTTACACTTTCGAATTTGAGGTGTTAACTTGTTGTTTCTTTGTTTTGTGTGATTCCATGGGAAATCTTAAATCAACAGCCTCTCGGTATTGTTTTGGACAGACGTAACATTTAAACCTAAAAAGACTTTTCTTCTCCTCTTCAGTCCAAGGAATCTCAGACGGTGAAATTTTAACATATACGTGTCACAAAACTTTCGATTGCACGTGACACAGAAGCGATTTCGATCTTTATGGTACAGCGCACAGATTCGATCCCATGTGGATTTTAAGTTGTGCATCGGATTCAAGTTGTTTTGAACATAATTTACATTCAAACTGAAGTTCATGTTCGACGGTTGGGGTTACCTAGTTTAATTTCTGTACATTTTTCAACTTCATTGTGGTCAGTGATATTACGGTCGACATCCAATGAACTGGGAGGCTCTGACTATTTGCAAAAGATTTCTGTTCATACTTTAAGAGTGTGGAGGTGGTATGATGTTTAGGGACACAAGCACTTTGAATTTTTTGGGAAGTCAGTCGTTTAAGAAACACGTAAGGATTTTGTTCTGGTTGCTTCAAACCAAAGAAATAGTTTTCAGTGTCTTGAACTATTTCGCTTTCGTAAGTGATGAGCTCACTCTTGGGTTCGACAAGACCAAACTTGAGTTCATCAATGATTTGAGAGCTGAAGGGAATAATCGGGTCTTCATCGTTTGCTTCAATTTTAATTGGTGGTTCAATAATTCCATCTGCAATCTGATAGTTCGCACTGATCATTACATACAGGACATATTAGGGGGCTGTAAATGTTTAAAAAATTAACACCCGTATAGTTAAAGTATACCTATGCTACCTAGGCACGTCTAACTAACATACTCAAACACATTCAACATTATGCCTCCAATATGTGAAACTGTGGAAGTAACTTGAATCATTTAATGCTAATTCAAACTTTTTATAATCACCCGTGTTCGATCTCCTCAAAGACGATGCTTGTGGTGTTTTGAAATTCGTTGAAATGCTTTTGTTTCTTGTTCTCAATGAAGGCGTCAACTTGTCCAAAGGAGCCTCGAGGTGTGGTTTGTGTGCAAGTTGTGCCACAACTTGCACACAAACCACACGCTCAGGCTCGGTTGACTCATTCTCTGCCCAATTATCTAATCAGGAAATAAACAAAGCTAATGGAAATATTTAAAGCAGTTTCCATTAAACGTAAAACAAAACAAAAGTGCGATGTCGGTTGTATAGATTTTGTACGACGTCACAGAAATGACACAACAGAAATATATATTACACAATTCAACAGAAAATATTTTTACTTTTCCTACAAAATATTTTTCAAGCTTTCCGCGGAACTATACGTTTAGAACCATCCATACCATCCTTACCATCTTCACCATCCATACCATCCTGGCTGAATGCGGAATACTGGGGGTCCAATTCGGCCCTCCACCATCCACCATCCTGGCCGAATACTGGGGGTAGTATTAGCGTCATAGCCCACATTAGCCTCATAGCCTACATCACCATCCATACCTGTCTTTATATCATAATATGTAAATTTACAACAAAAACGAAGCCCCATCCACCAATATTACGTTTTAAAAGTTCCCCATCCACTTTTATGACTTAAAACCGAAGCGCCATCCGCAACTATGATGTTTTAAAAGTTTCCCATCCACTTTTATGACTTAAAATTACATTTTGAAAGTTCCTTATCCACTTTTAGACTTCGAAAGGAGACCCCATCATCCAATATGACGTTTTTAAAGTTCCTTATCCACTTTAGGGAACTTTTATAATGTAATTTTAAGTTACAAAAGTGGATGGGGAGCTTTGAAATTCTTGTATTAGTGGACGGGGCTTCGTTTTTAAGTCATACAGGTGGATGGGAAACTTTCAAAATGTGGTTTTAAGCCATAACAGTGGATGGGGAACTTTGAAAACGTCAAATTGGTGGATGGGGTTTCGTTTATAAGTCATAGAAGTGGATGGGAAACTTTGAAAATGTCAAATTGGTGGATTGGGCTTCGTTTTTAAGTCATAAAAGTGGATGGGGAACTTTCAAATTGTAATTTTAAGTCATAAAAGTGGATGGGTAACTTTTAATCCGAACGAATGATCCAAGTTAGCCCAATGCCGAATTGTCCAAGCTGGCCGAATCTGAATGCCGTTCGGATGGTCTTGCAAGCGGGCCGAATGAAATATGCATGCTCGCCGAATTCCGAACAAAATGTACAAGCTAGCCGAATACATTCGGGTAAAGTTGGCTGAAATATTCGGATTTTGTCAAATTAGGCGAATGAAAGGACTTTTATATTTTTTTATAAACTAATTTTTTTTTGACTTGGAGAAAAATCCGAATGATTCGGCCGAATTGTACCCCCAGTATTCGGCATTCAGCCAGGATGGTATGGATGGTATGGATGGTAAGGATGGTATAGATGGTTCGAAACGTGGTAGGCCTTTCAAGTTGAAGAGTTGAACTCTAACATTTGTATACACACATACGAAAATCTTCGAATTGTTTATTGTTTAACAATTCGACTTCGTTTTACAATATTATTGTTAATTTGTTAATAACAATTTGTTATTGACAGTACTGACAGCTAACAGTTTGACTTTGACAGTTCAGTTGACAGTGACTATAGTGACAACGACGACAAAAACTAATGACAAAAGACAAAAGACAATTCTGACAATGACAATATGACAATTGACAGTCTCGTCAGTGAATCATCTGGAAAGAGACAAGAGTTGAACTTGAAAGCGCGGAAACCTAAAAACAATTTGTAGAGCAACATTTTTTTGAGTATTTTTTCGGTTCGCTTGCTTGCCCTGAACTTAAAACCTGAAGGATTTATCCATTGTCAAACAGCTTTGTTAATTTCTGGAATTAGGTTATTAGGCAAAATGAGTCAAATGAGCATCGCCGTCTGGTTTGTGTGTAAATTGTGCCGAGGCTCCTTTGGACAAGTTGACGCCTTCATTGAGCACAAGAAACAAAAGCATTTCAACGAATTTCAAAACACCACAAGCATCGTCTTTGAGGAGAGGGATCTTGGGTAATTAAAAAGTGTTGCAATTAAAATAAAATAATTTAAGTTACTTCCATGGTTTCAAATATGTTTTGCGTTCTTAGTGAATGCTAATTTGATTTTAATAAGTTTTGTGTAAATTGGTAGCGTGTGTGTGGTATAACTATTGGTTGACGATTTTTGGAACAATTACAGAAAACTGTACCCTATTATTACCAGCAATGGGGACCATCCGATTTCAGACGAAATTAATGAACCACAAATTAAAATTGAAGTGAACGAAGACGACCCCGTGATTCCATTCAGCTCGGAAATTAACGAAGAACCAAACTTGAATCTTGACGAACCCAAGAATGAGCTCATCACTTATGAAAGCGAAATAAATCCGGAGAATGAAAACAGTTTCTATGATGTGAACCAACCACAACAAAATCCCTACGTGCTTCTTAAACGACTGACTTCCGAAGAAATCCAAAACGCTTGTGTCCCACAACATCACTCGTCACTTTTAAAATGTGAACAAAAACCTTTTGCAAACAGTTTCGGTTGTCGTAATTCATCGGATGCCGTCACTAATAGTTACACCCACAATGAAGTTGGAAACTTAATAGAAAATCCACCAACCGTACTAGTCACACATTTTTCCAGAGAACCTGACCAACACTTCGAATGCAAATTATGTTCAAAACAACTTCAATCCGATGCACAACTGAAACTCCACGTGGGAATCTGTGCACTCTCCCACAAAGATCGAAATCGATTCTGTGTTTCGTGTAATCGAAAATTCTCTACCACACACATTTTAAAATGCCACCGTCTGAGATTCCACGGGACTGAAGAGGAGAAGTTGAGTCTGTACAAGTTTAAGTGTCACTTCTGTCCTAAGCAATACCGACAGGCTGTTCCTTTCAGTCTTCACCTTGAGACCCACAAAAAGAAGGAACAACAAAAAACCTCAAAATCAAAACCCTTTAAGTGTTCTCACCCAAACTGCGGAAAAGAATTTCGTTTAAACTGTGTTTTACTGACCCACATAGCCGCTGTTCATTTATGTGTGAGACCCTTCAGTTGTGATTTTCCGAATTGTAACAAAACTTTTTCGCATAGAGGCAACATGAACACTCACTTTCTTACTCACACCGGAGAGCGTCCCTTCAAGTGCACCGTCGACAACTGTGGCAAAGCCTTTAGAACATCCGCAAATAGATTATTGCACCACCGAGGTGTGCATAGTAGCTTGTAAGGTCTATCATTCAACTACACATTTTATTTAGCTTTGTTTTTAAGTTTCAGTTTAGCACTTTTTCAATTGCATGTATCTTCAGACCAGACCTAAATGTAATGGTCACATCTGCAAGGTCCTTATCGGCTTGCCTCTTGTCAGACTTTTAAGAAGTATTCCGGCGGGTCATCAGTACATATAACGTCCTAATTTACAACGACGGATCTAAAAACTACAGAAAAATAAAAAATAAAATATTCGAACAAAAAATCAAACTAAATTATTTCCGTTGTGGTACCTAACTGTGTAGTTTCACAAACACATGTGGCAACTTGATAGTTACGGACTTGTGTCAAAATGTAATTATGGCGTCAATTAACTTCCATCACAGTGCTTCTTCACCACCGTTGTTTAATTTATTCAGTGATACCGACATAAAAGTACAATAATTATCACCATTGTTTTGACCAGTACGTTATAAGGTTTTGTAATACTATAAATAAATAACTAGCCACGGTAATATTTTTAAACCTTGACTTTATTTTAACTATTATTTTTTGACATACAATTAATCAATAGGAGCACACGCCAATTCTATAGGCCGCAACAGTCAAACATTTTTCCACAAAAAGCTCCGCTGTCGAAGGCAATATTAAAATGTAGTTAAAGGTATACATTCGTTAAATCACATCATTGACTTTACATATAAGCTAATAAACTCAATTTGCATTTTCAAAACATTGCAAATGAAAACATGGGAATTTTTCAAACCATGCAAAACACTAATTTAAACTTTTTTAAAACATGTAAAGCATCATATTATACTTTGTAAAAGCATTAATTTACACTTTTTCAAAATAGCAAAACCTCGATTTATCAACTAAAACTAGGTAAATCTGACAAAAATGGGATTTACTGCTTGTTTCTCAGATTTTACGGACATGAGTCAATTTGGATCTTAACCCATACCTTTTGGAAACGGTATTAGTAATTACTAATTCTAGTTTTACACCTTTATGAAAGTGTTTATTTCTTGTTTTGACCATTTTAAAAGAATTAAATGCTTGTATTACGTGTTTTTGAAAGTTATGATTTCTAATTTTGAGTGCAAATAGCAGCTTTCATTTTTCTAAATATGCAAATAGCAGTTTTACTGCCTAGAAGACATGCTAACCCTAAACAGGTTTTTACTATTCTATCAAGCTGTAAATAGCAGTTATATTATAGCTTTAAAAAAGTGCAAGTAGCATTTTTACTGATTCTATCCACAAATACTTCATCTTTTTACCAGTTAAAAAGTGTTAAATTGGTGTGACTTGTACTTTCTACATTTATTAGACACATTAAGTAGGTCCGTCATAATGCTTCTTAACACACAATATTTATTTCCTGCAAACTATCAACATTTCACAGTATAAATAACTATAAAAGGTATATTTATATTTTGTACGGCAACTCGTAATTTATTATTACAGCATAATTTTAAAATCATGTAGGTATGAATTGTAAAGCATTGGCCATTTGATAATGCTTTGTAAAATAATTTTGGTACGTAAACAAACAACGAATATATTTTCAATGTAATCTACACAAAACTTCTCCTCTTCAGTCCCATGGAATCTAATACGGTGACCTTTTAAATTATAAGTATAACAATATTTCCGATTGCAGATGACACAGAAGCGATTTCGATCTTCATGGTACAGTGCACAGATTCCCACGTGGATTTTCAGTTGTGCGGCGGATTCAAGTTGTTTCAAACATAACTTGCATTCAAAGTGTTGGTCAGGTTCCTTTAAATGGGAACCCTCAGCCCTTTTTCCTTTTTGCCCTTGTTCCTCAGTTTTACGCAACCTAGCTTATGATAGGAAAGAAATTACTCTTAGATAAAGGTACTTAACAACAGGAGGTCACGAGATATATTTTTAAGCACAAATTATAGGTTCGAAAACATAGAAAATGCTAAAAACAATGATTTTCCAGATTTATTTTTTTCAAAAGTAGCCCACTTACATACTAGTACTACAATTACCTATGCGTGATTTTGAGCGTTTTTAATTTCTGTTTTTGTAATAATTTAAGACTGTTATTTACAGTTAATAACATTATAACTATTAATTTATGTAAAAAAAATAACAACTGGTTGCATTCAAATTATTACTAGTTCAAGTTTAATTTGTAACGCTAAATTCCACGTGTACCTACTGATTATTTTTATAGTCACGAAACTGACAAAGAAAAATGAAAACTCTAATATATATAAATTAAAATTCGCAAATTCAAAAAATGTTTTGAAGAAAGAAATACAAAAAAACACAATATTATAGCAATCAAATCGGACGGCCATATTATTATTTATTACGTTCTATTATTGAAACAAGTATAAATCAATCGAAATACATAATATGCTTGGTTCATTGTTTATCTGTTCTAGGTCCTAGTTTTAAACCATAAATATTGACATTCTCAAGAAACCATGCGGTTGTTTAGTATTTAAATAACAAATTGACATTTTAAAATATTCTAAAACTAGAAATTACCACTGTAAAAGTTAACAGCGTGTGTGTGCTTTATTGTTGTTCAGTACTCAATGTCGAGTGGGTACTTGGTGGGATATTTGGTGGCTGCTTTCATCGAAGTACCCTCGGTTCGAGTGCTAAGGCTTGGGTTTCATGATCCGAAGGCCAGGCATCTAATTCCTTGGGCAGAGAAAATAGTTTGTAAAAGCTGTAAAAGGTCGATGATGATAAACCTAACACTGATTTTCCCCAAAGTACACGAGCAGAGTGGCCTTCGCAAGGTTGAAAAAGCACTCAGTCGTGTACTAAAATCATGATATACATATATATGTAGACGTAAACTGAGACCTATATTTTTTAGATAAAATCGTTACATAACATAATTTAGATCTTAAATCCATGCCAACTTCACTCAAGTCCCATACGTTTTTTTAAATATTGTTTTTTTTTATAAAAAAGTAACGACTGAACTAGTAGAGCTGAGAATTCCTTTCCACATAAAAAAATCCAGTAATTATCTCCGCAATTATTCAATCTAAAAATATTTCAAACTCACGTTGAAAAAATACTAGATTACTGTCAGAATGCTTCGTCACCCACGATGACGATGTATTCGTCAAATAAATCCTATGCAACTTAAATCTCAACTCAAGCCTTTTACTAACTTACAATTTATTATTAGATCAACATTTTAAAATCATTTTGGAATTTTATATTATTAGTTATTTCGTTATTTGACAATGCCTTTGAATACAATTTTGGTATCTAACCAGGATACCAATAATACTTTCAACGTAAAATAATATACTGAAGAAATCTTTAAAGTGACGAGCGATGTTTGGGCCCACAAGCACTTTGGATTTCTTCGGAAGTCAGTCGTCCAAGAAGCACGTAAGGATTTTGTTCTGGTTGCTACAAACCAAAGAAATTGTTTTCACTGTCTTGAATTATTTAGCTTAATTGTCTGTTACACAACCCGTGTGAACTTATATGAAAGCTTATCAGTAATATTTCAATTACAGATACCTACACAGTAATTAGTACAATTTAGATGAAAAAAAATCAAAATTGAAACTATAATTCCTTTAGGTACTCAGTCTAACGTAGTTTGAATTAAAAGAAAAACAAAAAACGATTGATTCAGTTGACCGTTAGCAGTTAGATTTCGTACGACGTTAGTGAAACGACGAAACAAAACGAACAGAAACAGAAAATGAAAAAAGTAAAATTAAAAAGAAGAAAGAAATTGTCCCGGTCAAACCTTTAACTTACCTATCCCATTTGGGTACAATTTGATATTTTTAGTGTATGCTGAACTCATTCTTTAACCGTAAAACTTTAAATAATTTCCCGGGGTATTATTAACTGAGACTCCTGTCACTCTTGGGAATTATACGAGGTGGGGAATTATTCATTAAACGGTACAACTCCTTCGCACCAAATACATTGGCGTACACATGCAACTATGCATTAATTACACTGTAGAATGGGGAATTATTCAAAGTTTTAAGGTGAAGGTACTTTTTGAACTCGGTTTACAGACTAATTTGACATTGTTTTTTGTTAAAGGTGTAGAATTGTTTGGGATATTTAGTGGTATTATTGAGTCACAAAAGTAGTTATTTTCTCAGGCTCTCTGGTTTCCTAAAGGTTTAATTCAAAGCTTGTTAAAAATTTATCACATTTAGGCACACCTCTACGTTAAAGCAGCCGAAAATTCTAGTGTTAACATTATTATTTATTTCATTTGTATTGGGCTTCATCAGCACTTGATATTTCACGCATACAACACTTCTGAACTCGCCAAGGCCAAATAGTACTATTGATTAGTTTCATTGCAATTTGCTTACGGCCTCTGAGCACCTCGAAATCAGAAAGAAATCGTCAAACCCCCCCTGCCCCCCTGCCCCCAATAAGAAGAAAGAAAATACTACAAAGATATAATTATTAATATTAAAAACAAACTACGAAAAAATTAGTAATGTTCACAATGCGCGCATTGCTCACATCTGATGCAATCTCCAAATTGAAATTCGAAAAATGAAATTTATCATAAAATTTAGCATGCCGTTTTTCAGCGACAAGTGTGCATACTTTGCTGTTGATTAAAAGCTCGGGAATGGTCGTACAGCAAAGAGTAATATTTTAGACTTAAAAAAAAGTTGTATATATATATATATGGGTAAAATTATACTCATCGCTATAATGTTGTAGCAGGAAATTTTGCCATAGCAAACATTTCAGTGCGCACGTTGGTAAAGTGCAATAGGGTGATTTCTTGTTTTTTTTAACGAAAGCAAAGTGGAGCGCCACGGGCGGAATATTTCAAATAAAGTCCTGGGTTAAAAGTCGTTATCATTCTGGTAAAATTGAGGGCTTCCTCAGCAAGCTGTTTCGGTTTTTGAAAAACCCCTAAAAGTGGCAGCAAGTGGGGCAAAGCCCCACTTTTATCATCATGTTCGTTTCAAAAAACCAAGATAGCAGACTAGTGCACTTTACCAACTTGCACACTGAAATGCTTGCTTTGGCAAAATTTCCTCCCACAATATTATAGGGATAAGTTTACCCATATACTTACGCTTTTTTCACTTTCTTAAAACTTGATGTCAAGTCTAAAATACTACTCTAAGCTCCAATACTGGTCCAGATACGTGAACGCTGTTATAGCATTTGCTATGTGTAAAATGTTCCCGTATCTCATACCGGCAGCAGTGGGACTTACAGATTTTGAGTCAAAATCTCTGTGGTTTGACCATTATTTCTACTCCTAGCACCTGAGGTTTTAAGCAACAGCCAAGTGGGTACACTGCTCAAAAGGCCTTATAATTCTGCACAAGAGTTCGCAGCGACAAGCTTTTGTCATTGATCATAGAAGAAAGCCTATTTGTCCCCATTATTTTCCTACAGCCTAAAAAAATCAAAACCAGGTTTCACTGAAAAATTGCATGTTAAATCTCATGCGAAATGTCAGTTTTTCAATTTCAATTTGGAGATTACATCGGATATTGGGAGCAATGTGCGCATTTTGGAATCGCCATATCAGAATCGCCATTACCAATTTCTTAATAGTTTACTTCAGTGCACTAAAAGGGAAATGTTAAAGAATCAGGGTAACACGTATACTTGTGACACGAAATATCCCTCATTATATTTTCAGAAAATTGAGTGAGCTGAAAAACAGTTTAAAGTACTGACTCTTCCTTCCAGAATTAACGTCTACTAAGGATCACACATAGCAGAATCACATATTACTCTTATAATTATCTTATATATCAATATTTCACTTTTTATTGCATAAACTAAATTGTAAATGGGAATTGTGGGATGTATCCCACCGAGTGTATGGACCTACCTAGGTTAGATCGCTCAATCGCTCGTAAAATGAATAAAATTAGTATTATTAATTTGCTTTTAGAAACTTCTACATATGTAGAAATACAAGTTTCCATAAAGTTCTTTGTGAATTAATTTTGCAAAATGGTGCGACATTGGTTCGTTTGTTCCTGTTGCTATGATCAGTTTTTAGTATTATGTGTATGCTATAGACGCATCATGCAATATCCAGTAATTTTATAATTATATTGAGGTCAGCCACTGACCCCAAGCAAAAGTGTTATTGTGTGGTCAATTTGAATATCCAGGGATTTGACGAGTGTTTCTTTGTCCACCCAGTATTGCTGTCCTATCCGCATTCCAAGCTGAGGGCAGGTCTTGAGTATGCGAAGGTACAGCTTCCGCTCAGCTAGATCTGCCACGTGAGTGCTCAGCCATTTTTGCCATGAATGCCTAAACTCATCGGAGTAGCTCCGGATCCCTGCCGCTGTGGTATATGCAGTAGAGTTGTAAACAATAGCACCGACTACAGTCAGTGGATTAATTGAGTATGGAAACCAATGGAGTTTGCTGTAAAAGCGCACAGTGTTGAATGCACAAATGACAAAAAATGAATTCAGTAAAAGAGTGTGAAGTGGTTGATAAACTGTTGAAAAAGCATTGTTGAACATCTTCACTAATATTTGAATTTGACGGTACAGTCCAAGTGCGTTTTGAGTTGTTCTTAACTGAGCTCTACTTGTCTTTCCGTCAATGTTGGCCATACTAAAATATCAAAGAAAAAGAAAAAGATGAAATACAGTTTTAATTGCCATAAACCAACACATAGTGACATTATAAGATATCTAATAACCTGAGTTGCTTGAGCCAATGGCGAACGCTCATTGGGAATGTAAAGCGGAGAAGTATAGAAAAGAAAACGGATGTCCAACCGAGAATAAATCCTGCCACGTCCGGAATGACCATTAAAATCGAAACATGTCCATATTTGCTACCAGAAAGGAGCGAATTCAAAAAATTTGGACTTTTTGTATCATAGAAATAAATACCAGCATATAGTGTGATATGCGAAGGTATGACGATCGCTGGAAACAAAAATCCAACCAAGAATCCACAAATATCTGTTGTTCTCCGGATTGTGTACAGTCCTTATAATCGAAAATTAAAACTTTCAAAATGGCACACCGAATTACCACAATAATTTTTTATGACATTACTTACTAGTACATCGCGTATCAAACTCAATGTACGCATTCATGACAGCCACAATTTCGTTTGTAAAAAGTGATGTATTTAATTGGTTGGTTAGAGCCATTGCCCAACAAGCGATGAAGAAAAACCTGTACATGAAAATTTCAGTAGCCCCGTCGAGCACTAAATATTCGTACAGCACTCGTCCGGTGACAAAGAGACCGTGAAGAAGGAGGATGGACGACGAAATCTTCCATTTGTACAGTTGCTTCGTGATGCGGAATTGATTCTCTTTGAAATCGTACACAAAAGGATAAATGGGAATAAAATTTGTCCAAGCAAAGTACCAACGGAAGACTTGGTGTACTCTCTTGGACAGCATTTTGAACAAACTAACTATGGATTTGTTAGTTCACAACTGTATAATTTGAATTTTGTCGATCAATTGTCATCCAAAGTATGTTTGGAAGCAATACAAAGCACTTACACAATCAATTAAACCAGTTAGCGCCGGTAAATGTGGTGCGAAGTTCCTCCAATGTTATCTGACCGGCTGTATAACCGTAGGCATTTTCGACTACATTATAATATATTGCTACAAAAGTAGTTGTAAATTTTATGATTTTGCAAAACTCAGGAGTGACGATAGCACTATCTTGGAATTTCTAATAACTTTATCAATATATGCAACTTCTACTTAGCTGACTAAAGAACGAATAAACAATGTTATTATCAGTTTATTTATTTTATTAAATTTGGAATTGTAAAAGTGTGTAGTGTAGAGTCAAAAGTGAGAAAGAGAGAGTCAAG
>JAQFZC010003121.1:0-19918 GCA_034695205.1 Dicyrtoma fusca
GCTAAAAATTGTAGGCTTAACAGTCAATTTGAGAAGTGACACTAAATTGGAAATTGCCACCAAGTTCATTTCGCCTACGAATAATAGTAGCAATTATTTTCATTTTTTTTACAAACTCAGCAAGTTACTTATCGCTACTAAATATTGTGACATTTGTGATTTGTGATTGAATGCTTGTGTAGTATTATTTTCAGGTTTCAACCTCTTTAACAAACAACAGGTATTTTGAAATAAATTACAGTTTCTACCAAGTGATGAGTAACAACAGCTTTAGCCTACAGCCTAAAATGTATTTCATAGTTAGGAACAATCAATTTAGGACTAAAAAGATTTGTCAGTACTTTTCCATATAGTGCTTATGGATGAATTTAAGATTTTTGTAGCTAAAAGAAAATACTGCTTGAATTGGAGGGAATGGAATTTCAAAAAAATATTTAGCATTTAAGTTCCGAACACATAATATAGCGTCTGAAGTCAAAATTTACGACTTTCGTTCAAAGGCTGAATACTCCCACTACACCTTACATCACACGCATCTCCAAGACCTGTGCCAGTTAAGCAGATAAGAGAAATATGCAAAGCAGAATCCTCCTCTCGACGACCTACAGAAATCACGGAAGGCTTCGCGTGTGGGAGGAAGTCATACGGGGAAAGGCTGGAGAAAATAAATGAAACGAAGGAATAGAAGAAAGTTAGCCAATCCTTTATTCCGCCCGACCAACCCAACTGAAATGAACCATGTTGAGCGCGGATCGGAGATGATCATGAACCTTCACTGTTGAAATACACGAGATAGAATAGAATGGGATTTGAAAAAACAGACATGACTAAAAATTCAGTAAGGTTTCATTCTTGCAAAAGAAAAGCCCAAGACAAGATTGGGAATCGATTCTCTATTCCATTTTGCTAGATTTTTTTCTTTTCTCTCTCTCTCCCTTTCTTTCACTTCCGTCTTTCCGTGCTGTCTATTGAAATGCAAGTGTAAGTAGAGGGACTTTGTGGAAAAGCCATGTTACCTAAATCCATGAGCGAGCTTACTGAATATCATGTCCTTTAGGTAACCAATATGTTCCTCTCTACAAGGAACATACGCCTGCCGAGTAGAGCTCGAGAATGACGAAAGCTGGAAGCCCGTCGTCACCGTCTCCGTCTCATTTGTAATTGAACTTCTCTGCATGGGCTCACAGTAGTTTCTCATTACTATGACTCCATCACGCAATATGCACACACGGTCTCTTCTCCAAAGGCTCAATTTGATTTCCCTCTCCCTCCATTTCCCCAGCACTACATGCCCACTCTTCAATGAATAAAAGAGTTAGTGTCATAGAACAATGTACTACTTCCAGCTTCATAGCAACTCACAACTCGCTGGAAGAGACATAGGGTCTATGAAGATCGTGCATGTATCTCCAGCTTTGGGAAGAGAACTTTGTACTTACCACGAAACGCCATGATACCACCCAATGAAGTTTATTTCAAGAATTGCGGGTACAACAACTAGGAAGCTAAATCCGTCTAGCATGGCTTAATTCACTTACTCAGCATCTAAGTTGGACTTGCCCTGTCACTGCACTTCCTCGTCTGCGCTTCGATTACCTTCTTTCCCCATCTAAGTCACTCACGGTGACTGTACATGATGATTCCAAACGCATTTTGTGATTTCAAATTTTTACAAGCTGAGTCCCATGACGGACGAAAGGCTTTCCATTTGTCATCTTATTTCTATAAATAATTAATTTTACTTTCCACGAAGCCAACGAAATAAGAAAATCGAATACTGCTGAATCGTGCATTGACAATAATTACCCATCTGTGAATGTAATTGTCGTAAGAAATTTTGCGTGATGCTTTCAGTCCTATCATCTCACGCAATTTTAACAAAACATGACAGTAAATAATGAGAGCGTGGGGCAAAAAATACAAGCTAAACCGAAGATTCTGGGGTTTCGTCCCACGTTTGGCCGTACTTCCTAGACTTTACGAAAAAATATACCCTTCCGGATAATATGCCTCTATTTCCAACACAAATGCCAACCGCCAACCCCATACTCAGAAAAACTTTCGCATTTTCATTTTCAACAACTCATTCAGTGTACCCTGTAACTGAAGACAGAAGTTTCTTGGAAAAAATAAAGTACCTAATAATTTACAAAATCCTCACAAATCTAAAAGCCTGTAATCAGAAAGTATGATTGCGATACGTGCGCATACACTCCACTCCACACAGTCAAACTTATTAATATAAAGTAGAAGAAATAATCGCATTCACGAAACGTGAAACAGTAGTTTTATCGGCAGTGACGTTCATAATTCAAATATGCTCCGATTCGAACATTACACATCCCTACCTAGGTACATAGGTGGGTACAATATCATTACAACTTTTCCAGGTTACGTCGGAAGAAAGGGAATGCCGTGCTGTGCTCAAGTGCAAAGTTTGAGGAAGGTATGAGGCTCATAAAAAATGAACGTGGAGGAGCTAGATGGGAAAAAATCCGACTTTTGTCAACTGCCGCAATTTGAAGATATTTTATTCAGTTGAAAAACCAGACAGGAGTACTGATACATGAATATTTGAAGAGCTCGACAGAAACCAATAATAGCACACCTTCCCTTCCTTATCAACTCAATCCACAAATTATACCCCAATGCACCTGTGCTGGACACACTATACTACACCGCACCGTCTTGAGTAGGTTTTGACCTGAGCTCCTTAAAATAACAGAACCAATTTAAGACTCTTACGCTGAATAATGAATACACATTTTGGTCTCAAACTGTCATAGCATTCTGAATTTTCCATTTGCCTAAGTTCCTATACAGTATACAGCCCATTCGGACATGTCACCACCGGAATTGCAACTCATGAGGATATGTAGAAAATATATACACGCTGTTTCATGGAGTAATCGACGATGACGAGACTTCAACTTGGAGAAAGTCACTTTAGCTCAACTTAACACAATTTACTTCAAGTCTTCTTTTGTCTTCATAGCTCACTGAAGCTAGCTCAAGCACAAGTTAACCACACGTGCGTGCTTTTGAAAGGCTGGGACCTAGAGGCGTATGTGCATGGATAGTAATCTGCCAGAATACTAATCAAAAATTTCGAACTAATATTATGTGCAAAAATTTGCCTACAATGAGCT
This sequence comes from Dicyrtoma fusca, assembly GCA_034695205.1. Classification (NCBI taxonomy): domain Eukaryota; kingdom Metazoa; phylum Arthropoda; class Collembola; order Symphypleona; family Dicyrtomidae; genus Dicyrtoma; species Dicyrtoma fusca. The sequence continues at coordinate 3,150 of JAQFZC010003121.1, forward strand.
CACAGCTGGGCTCCTTTACATTATTATACAAACTCACTTCTGCCCCTACCACCTGCCAGCATTCAAACAAAACTACACAAATAAACTTACACACTGTTTACAGCTTGAAAAAGGGAAAAGTGGAAGTGTTGAGAGAGTACAACGACGGCAGCATGCAGTAGCTCCGCTTCCCAAATACCTCCTTTCTCCAACCACCTTCATTTTCATATAGATGACTTGACTTTCTGTACTTTCCCCACACTTAAGATTATTTCTTGTTTACGTAGAGGGAAAGTGAACGAGGCTTCTCGCTCCTGCTCTAGCATACACAATCCATTTACGCCTTGGCCCAGCTAGATATTTACTTTTGAGCCAACAAGTCCTTTCACCTTCACCATATAGCTTGGATGTACCTAACTTAAAAAATATCTTACTTGTAGCATGCCCCCACACAAAGTCGGACGTAAATTGCTTCGAGATAAGAAATTCCTTGTGTAAGTATGTAAATAGTCAAGATAAACTTCATGTTTACAGTTTCTCTTTTTTTTCCTTTCAATATTGCTTTTCTGACATTTCCCATCCCGTGTGGGTCGACGTAAAAATTATGCCCAAGTAAATCATCCACACATTTGCTAGCAGTGCAGTGGTAGTATTTTCACTCCTCTTCACAGATGCAAGTCAATTTTTCATTTTAATCACAGGAAGAAACCGAATGACGTGAGACTCATTTTTCCGTGGCAGATATATACATATACTAGGATGCAGCTGCCAGAAAATTTACGTAAGACTAATAGATAAGAGAGAGAGAGCACAATCATAGCAAGTCATTTCATAAATTGCTGAGCAGCAATATGCCCATTTGTTAATTGCTAAATTAGACATTTCTTGTTGAATAACTGGTTGACTTGAGTGCAACTAATCAAACATCGCTGTTCAAATTGTAACGGAAGAATTTATGTTTACTTTAGTATGAGACAGGTTTCTTCAAAGAACATTTTTGTACTTGAGAACTATCTAAATGCATTATTCATCCCAGTTAGATCTGGCAACAAATTTCAGTTCTAATTATCCCCTCAACACAAAGGCAGTGTGAAATAGAATTAATATTCTGGGTTCTTACGATTTAAATGTTCAGATTTCACACTTTCAATATTTATTCTGTATAGGTAATATCGGTACTGCAGAGTCGAATTCCACAAACACCATTTTACTTCGAACGGTTCAAATTCAAAAAAAAAAATCTGAATATTTCTTCCATCCGCGTACCTTCAGCGCAGTTCTAGGAGACCCTGCAGTTTTCCCAACGTTCAAATTATCGCATTGATTTTACCTCAGTCACGCTGCCAGGATAGATGCAATGCAACACTATAAATTCATACTGCATTTGTGTTAGTGCACCGTAAAATTTTATACATAGGTACTTGGATACAATCTATTTTGAGTCGATACAATACAACACGTATCCTATACGTACTCTGATGCGGGAGAACAACAAAGAGCCGTGAACTGCTCCTTCATAATTGCATCCCCACGCATGCATGTGTAAAAACATGCTCATGAACTCCTTCCTCAAACAAAGTAGAAAATACGAAAATTTATTGTCAAATCATAAACGCCACTGTCATGTCCCCCGTCATATACCCAGTGAGTTATCTGAGGAACTATCTGGAAACCCTGTCGACAATCGTATACGAAATCTAGGAGAATATAGAGCAGAATGTTTGACATCAAGTTCCAGGCGAAGGAATGAAACTCGATTAAAATTTTACCATATTCATATTCGTTGGGGATCTCTAAGCAAGAGCGCGAGCGTGAGATAGCAGTACATTCTCTCATAATAACTATAGTCTACTATGCGTATATCCAATGCTGGGTGTAATAAAAAATATTCGTTGACGCCGAATTCAAAAGCAAACATTAAGGATGTTACACACACACATCCCAATATAACAAAGCTTTTGTAAGGCAGAAAAATAATAGGAAAACTACGCTGAGATCTATAGCCTTGGTGCATGTGTAAACCAAATGCATATTCATGTCAAATTTTAAAGGGAGAGCGAACGAATTATTTATTTTGAGCATACCTATTATTCACATAAATGTTTCTATCGGAAGCTGCCACAGGGAACTACTACTGGGAAAAACCTAAATGTGTAAAGATAAGCATATACTACATACATTAGTACTGCTCCAAAAGCAGATGACAGAAGTGGAAATAGCAATAATGAATGTAGAAAATACTTTGCCTGTCCGTCAACGCAAAGTAACATCAGAATGAATTCAAAATAGTCATAAAATTTCATTTTCATTCATTGCCAACTTTAAGATAGGGAGGAGACATACATACATAATAAAACATTTCCATCAGCGACCACTTCACCGCTGTAATATTCCGACTGTCAAAAATTCTACGACTTCATTTCCATTTCATTTCCCCCCTTGTCTGTATATCCCAATGCTCAAGTCAAGCTTTAAAAAAATGTAGTAGTAGGTGTACCCACCTACAGGGCTGTCTCACTTATACGAGGAGGAAATGAACTACCCCACGAACCATTACATTACACAAGATACATTTTCTCAACTTTCTTCCTTTCTTTTTCTTTCCTTGCCTTATAATTTCCTACTGCCAGAGAAAAAAAAGAAATGAAGGAATAATTCCAAAAGCAAAGGGAGTAATTTAGTTACAGAGAATAATAGAAACAAGCTATATAGCAGACATCTCTGTTACAGACAGACAGACTGGTACAGACAGACCCAGTACAGTTAGTAAGGCGCTCTTTAAAAGGAATGGAGCCTGCACAGACACACACAGATGCATCTATCTAATTTCTCGCAAAAATATCTAATTCCATGCATACACTCAGTTAGCTCAATGCTCATTTCCTTCCGTCTGGTTCCGTTTCATTTTTTCTGTCCTTCTAGTTTGAGGCTATTATAAAATTTAACAGAAAACTTCTCTCTATTACAGTACATCAAAATCTACTCAATCATAGTCTCGGGAGAGAAAACTCCTACGGAATCCAACAACCAGCCACCGTCATATGAATTGAGGCAATCAAAAAGTTTCTTTTTTTTTCTCGTCTTCCTTTACTCTAAATGGAATATCTTTTTCTTGTCTTTATGTGAATAATTCACTAGCGAGAAATTCATAACTCAACCTCATGTACATAACTTTCTCATAGCCCATCTAACTGCACACTTTTCCTCTCCTTCCAATCACCTCCAGGAATCAATTATTTTTCCCAAGCAATCAAATCCAAACAAGAAACCTCCTTGTGTGTTGTGCTGGAGATAAAAAGTAAGTCCTTGTATCTCAAGACTGACTACACACGGATACTGGATACGGACTCCAGAGAGTCAACTTCATTATACACCAGCGAACTAAAGGGAGACTAAAATATACTCGTAGAAAGAGGAGAAACTAGGTAGGTACATACATAATGTTATTAGTAATTCCATTTTTGTGTTCACAACTTTCGCTTCCATTTAATACAAATTCTACTGTAGGGAAAAGAAACTCTATGTACGGACGTGCTTCAAATGAGCCACCGATGGCTCCAGTGAATGGTGGCTTTGGAAGAGTTTTTAGCCCTACCAATTTTCTGCTATTAGATAAGATCAAAAAACGGGTCGATTCGAAGAAATAATTGTTTTCTACACTGAGTCCCTTCAACATGTCCACCCGTAAATACATAGGTACGTGGACCTAGACCTGCCCACCGGGAGGAACAATAAAAGGGAACGCACACGAATGAACCTCTTTTCCTTGGACATTTATCTGATAAAGCAGCCGCCAGTAGACTTCAAACAGGTACATACATATTTCCCATACATACATATTTTAAATACACAGATACATATAATATAGTTGCCGCTCATCCGAGATCCATGTAAACGTACCTTTCTACTACAGCAGCGCACCGTAATTTACCTCCCTCATGAGAACTTCTTTCATTTCCATACCGCACTCACGTTACAAACTAATCGTCCATTAGTCAGAGGCCAGCCGCCACGTCTACCAACATCACTTCCACTTACAGTGCACTGTCTCAACTGACCACTAATAAAGGCAGTGCTATGGGACTCTACTTTTTTGTCTATGTATGAATATAAAATATATAATTATACCTATTTTTTCTACTCGAGTGTATTTTAGATACAGATTTCAAAAAAAGGTATCATCATTGACTGCATATGTATGTACCTACATATACACATGCACACGTATACAAAATACGGTGTACCTGCCCTTCAGTGAGTACTCGGCTTTCTGACATGGGCTTAGCATTATATTGCAGATTATGAAAGAATTGGTTTCCTATCCGGAGCGTTAGAGATAGTCAGTCGCCTAGCCTAGTACTGTTTAAACATGGGAAATAAAGTCTCTCAACTTTGCAGGGATCCATCAGCAAACAGTGAGTCGCCCCTATCTAAATATTGAATACCAATTCCATCTAAGCTCCCTACTCCCCTCCAGTCACATATCTTTTCTATTCCAATCCAAATGAATGCAGTCCATAAGTCTATTGATTCTTGTACAATAGAAAATGGAAAATTGCATTTTTCCTCATTTTATTCAGCCCAAGGACTACAATGAAGCTCTACAGTACAATTACTACTTTCATCAGAAATGTTAATTAAATGTTTCTCCTCAACGCCGAATTTCATTTAATTGAGAGTCGGAACTTGACTCAGAGTTGCCGACGGATTTGTATCTGTATCGGCAGTGCAGTGGAATCAAATCGGAGTTCCACTATTACATCAGGCACAACCAACCTTCCTTATAGACAGTTCAAAATTAAAAAGTGTGTTATGTGCGATGTGGTGTGCCTTGAATTTGACACATTTATTAGGCAGTCTTATTTGTTTGTAGGTACATAGTTTAACATCGTTGTCTAGTTTCTGAACCCCCTCTTGATGGATGTAAGGATTACGCAGACATGAGAAATCAGTCGATACTCCATTGCCAGAAGACACCAAAATGTACAGAACTATATACGTCAACATAATCAATGACTTACAGTTACAGTATTAGTACAGGCTGACAAATCAAGAAACCCCAATCATGTTTTATCAGTTCTATATCTCCCTATAATGTATACGCAACAATAACTGCTTACCCAAGGTACCCATTATAAAATAAGCTATCTGAGAGCTGGATAGATTGTACAGTTATCATGGAAGCCAAGGCATATACAATTACATAAGACATCCAACTACCACACAAAAAGTATCTAAAAATATATTCACTAATACGTAAGTACCTACACAAGAGAGCGGAGTAGAAGAGCGATTACTGAATAATTGAGGGAAGTTTCCGGACTCGAGGAAAAATAAAACGTCACTGGGACCCTGTCGTCTACTCTGTAGTCAACCCAACAGTCAAGACAGCACAGCGTTCTCATCATTAATGTTGCAAAACTTGCCAAGCCTTTCCCGACATTATCGCAAGAATAGACCACTTTCTTCTGTATACAACTATACCTACGACCTACACACGCCCTACGGTAGCATGCAAGATAGTAGCAGATGAAAACGTAGTATTACTGTCACCAACATTTCCGAAAGAATTCTGTTGTAGGTATATAAACCATTTGGAAACCGAAATTTCGTTTATTCTATAGAATCAACTAGGGTAACTCAAGTTCAGATGCGCAGTAATAGAGTGGAAAACAGAATACCCATCTATATGTGCCTAATATGGGGCCTTCTGAATAGCAAAATGAGAAGCTGAATAGGTAGGTCGTTTTTAGTTTTGCTATTGTACTTTCTGCGCATCTGGAATGAGATATATATACAATAAAGGCTCATAGACAATGTATAGGTAGTTTGTAACTAAACAAGTACTTACAACGTATTCAGTGCTATGAGCTTTTGTTATCACAAAATAATTAGGATTCCAACCTTGTTTCTTTCACATAATGGTCTTTAATAACACTGTATTGATAATATAATTGTCGATTGTCGCCCTTATATATACACGCGTCAGTTTTAACCGAAAGCGACGAATGCTATAGCCGAGCGCCTATGCAAAACACTGTATCCAAGCAGATAAGCGCTTCGTGTATGATTCACGTGGGCGTAGGAACGTAGTGACGTAACATATACATACCTGCAAGCAGTACGACAAACTATCTATAAGGTATAAAAACTTGAAGGCTAAAAAAAAGTTTCTTCTCTACTGTCTGAATTCAAGATAATGGGCAACATGAGTTTTGAACATTCAACTTTTTTTGTCTTGGAGAATCAGAAGGATCGATTCGGGTCTAACGGGAAGACAATGAAGACAAAAACTGTTTTCCCGAGTCCCTTGAAAATTCTTTCACATTATCTTAAACCTCCAGCTATGTACCTAAATGGAAGAAGTCAGCACTTTAGTCACGATGAACTGTCACCGACTGTCGGCTTCCTTTCTCCATCTTCGCTAATGGAATCAGGGAATTGAATATAGGTTAGCTGTAACTGCTTTCTTTCCATACAAATTCGAGCAATTTAATTTAAATCGATATGCCCATATCCATTGCATTGGTACATATGTATATTTTAACGTAATGCCGGTATATGAGTCTTGAATGCGTATGCCATGACTGTAATCCCTATAAAGATCTCAACGTCCGTTACATATCGCAAATAATGCCAACCATGCATAATGTAAACGTGAAGAGCATTCCATTAAGATACACTCAATGAACATTATCACAACATTAATAAAATAGTGAATTCGAGTGTTTTGGTCATTTTAGTATAAAGTTCACAAATGAATCTTATTTCAACGTTCAATTCTTCAATTAAGATTTCAAACTAAACTATTTATACCGTAAAACATCGATCAATTCCCTCGCTCTAATAATTCCCCCTCTCGAATAATTCTCCTCTGAACTGACAGATTTTGCAAATAACTCACTCTCTCGAATAATTCCCTCCCTCGACTTGTTCCCTCCCCGAAATACCGATTTTGGAAATAACTCCCTAGGGAATTAATCGAAGTTTTATGGTATTTGTTTGGATATACATACCTAGGTAATACAATCAATTTTTTTAAGTTTGCTTGAATTTTAAAATTCATTGTAAAGACAAGGACAAGGATTAATCTAAACTCAAGCTAGGTAGGTTATATGTACATTAACATTTAATCTTTTACACTATTAACAAAATAAAACGGTTTTGAACTTGAACTCTACTAAAATTGCGGAAGGATGCAAATATGTGTTCTACATAATTGACTAGTGCTACTATAGTAAAAATTTTTACAATAGGTACAATCATTATTTACCAGTCCCCCTCTTAAATATGAGCATGGACGAAGAAATATTAAAGAATGCTGAAGGCGCAAGTACCCTTTCACATGTTGGCTCCCTACTTCCTCCAAGTAAACGTATTACATACATAACTCAAGCTCTGGACGGGATTAAAGTGCGTGCATACCCAGTTACCCATTGCTTTACATTCCTACGCAAACTTAAACTAAATTCGTCCTTCCCATTTCCCTACAACATTTTTTTTTTCGATGAAAACGGAGGTATAAAAAAAGAAAATGCTTTGAACAACTGGACCTTCACCCGCCTTGTAGAATTTCCCATCACTTCCTCACGCAAATATCCCATCTATTCCTGCCGACCTTCGAGTATTATGCTACAGTAGTTGAGGCGTGGACTTTGGTTACTTTAGAGCATGCAGTAAGTGAAGGTACATACTGAAGAACGTACAGGTGGTGAGCCTTCTTTTCGAATGCATGCTCCTTTGACTAATTTGTCTCAACTCTAATAGTAAATTCGAAAATTAACCATCCAGCACACGTCTGTTCCCCATTAAACCACAACGTTCTGGAAAATCTAAACGGCTACACAATACTAGATCGCAAAGCGATTTTCCACTACTCCTTCCAAGACGACTGAACGCTTCACTTAGCCCGTCCACATATGAATACAAACGGAGTTCAGTTGTGTGGAAAGTGAGCAACTTCAAGACAAGACTCCTTCTCACATAAATAAATATGTACCTACGCATGCAAAACCCTCCTGTCACAAAACTTTGCACGCAAAACAAGGAAAGTCTAAAAACTCAGCAACCCGAACCCCCCAGCCTTTGGGGAAGTGCACTGTTCTGGTCTCTGGACCATTCAACGTACCTATACCTATACAGTACATGCATCATGTGAGTGATGCAATAGTGAGACCTACATACATGTGTTGCTATACTAAATACGGAGTTTCGTGGAGTCTGTCGGTTCGACTTCAAACACAAACTGCCATAAACTAGAGGAGAAATGCACTGCACTCGGACAAGAAGAACAGCAACGACAGTGTAAATAAAATATATCGTTCCATTATAAATTCTCGTCTCCTTCTTGACATTTTGAACGTGCAAACAATATGAGGAAGTCTGGAGACAAATTACTGGTTGTTAAGTGGTTTGTTTCATCCTACACCATATAATGAACCAACGCAAGGAAGGAAGGCAGGCAGGCAAGGCCTGTACAAAAGCGTCCCACAGTTATACTATATAGATATACCTATGTACATAAATACACCCCGCGAACCATACATGTACGTAGGCTTCCACCTACTTTAAAGCAGTAGACAAACTGACTTCGTTTGTGCCTTCTTGTCACCCTGGACCGTAAAGTATTGCTGCAAAAACTTGGTTGAGTAGTATTTTAACTACACAAATTACACGAACCAACTATTTTAGCTTTTGACGCGTGTATTTATTTTTATCGACTTACGATTAGAACACTTACGATTGCTACCTTACCTTTTCTTCTATTTAGTACAGTGCTATTGAATGTAGCTTCACGTACGAACGTACCTACAACCTACATTGCTACAAGGCTACGTAACTACCTAAGTGCCTTACATACATCCCCTTCATCTTTATTCAACTCCGTAATCGTGCTTTCGCGCTATCGTCCAACGCCCTGGAAGAACTCTCAAGTCAAAACACGTACTACTTTTCATCCACAGAATAATAATTATCTTATCTTCGTACCCAGTCGTTAGTATTACATGTATCGGAAGTAATATTTCCATCAAATACAGTGGCGTACTAGTAACACGTCATCATTGTCATCCTCGTCGCATGCTCCACTATTAAAACATCCTCATGTCACATTACGGTCAATTACTCCTTTTTATCAGTCTAATTTTCCGTACTTTTCTACATAGCAATGCAATGCTTCATGGTACCTAGATGCCTACTACAGTCCCACTACAAATCTACAAATGCCACCCAGCTGAATAGGCTGTCAGAATACCGACCACACTAGCTGACAGCATATCACTATGGCTGACATGACGGTGTAACTGCTCTATCAAATATCAACATCCCTAGGTAGTCAACTACCATGCTACCGTACCATGAATACTAATAATTGTTACTGTGCTTAAGTAATAATCACTTCTTTGTCAGCTGTTAAGAATATCTTGTCTACTGAGTAAACTTAGCATCAAACAGACATTAAAAATGTCTATTTTCTTTTGCTAGAGCGATAAGAGGCGAAGAAAGCTATAGTTTTACTGCACTGATTCGGATTTGAGCAGAAGAACAAAATTCCTTACCTTCTTATCGCTTGGGATATACGCTGAACGTCATAAATAAATTAGATATAAATAACTGGGTTGTGCAACTGTTGCACACGGTCTTTATGCTAATTTTTAAGCTGTGGCTGTTATTATAATAACTGTACACGTAAATAATACAATGTAACATAAATCCGTAAATGGCATTATAAAAATGTTAAACTAATAACTGGGACTTGTACTCTCGTATATCACACTACTTTGAACCTTGAGCCTGTCGGAAGTAATCAAATAATCTAATAATTAAAAAAAAACATTATCCGCACGAAACGATGCAATCACCGCCATAGATGTATATATAATTGGGTCTTGACTACCTGTACGAACTACGAACTAGCTAGAACATATTCTGAACAATAAAGAAACCCAGTATAGTAAAAGTTTTATTAAATTAGGTAGTAGGTACCCAGGTATTTCTATAGTTAAATATTTCCTACTTTCTGTACCTTCAAAGATTGTGCTAACGTAGAGCTCCATCGTACAACCCCTCCTCCACGGGCGACCAGTCACTAGATTCCAGAAATTTGAAGTTCATACAAGGAAGGAACCTAATTCTATCATACAATTTGTACAGGTAGTATATTATTTTAAAGAAAATTCATTTGTGTGTGCAAAGGTAAAATAAAAGCAGTGGGATCATACTTCACACCCCGCTGACTTAAACTTTCATTTTCCATGGCTATTCCCTCTTAAACGACCTTATTCCCACACCCCTCCCGCTGCTGTACACAAATCCAATATTCATCTAGACTGCCGAGATTCTTCATTGAATTTTTATATTGGCCCATTATTCGACTCATTTCAACACCAACAGGAACCATTTACACTTCCGTATCAGGCCCACTACTCTCTAACCCACGATGTATTACTACATCTTCCCCAAGGAAGTGAAATTGAAATTTGAAAATAGGCACATTTAAATATCTGCTGGGGATTTAGCAATTTTATTTAAAGGGCACAACAAAGAAAAAAGTACATTTGAGTTGAACATTCAAAAAATTCAATTCTACTTCTGATTCAACGTAAGTAGGTACCTACTACCTACACATAACAGTACTAGTCAAAACATTTTTCCATAACGCCTTCCTTAGCTCTTGCGAAAAAATATGCCAGCAGATACAAAGGTAGGTAGGTTACCACATAAATATATATCTATCTGTAAATACAGCATTTGTCACATTTTTTTAGTTTTGTTCGTAAACCTGCGGAAAATCAAGTCCACTCCATTGTAAAAGTACAAGGATCTTCACCTACACGTATGATTACTACAAAAAATGTGAAAGAAGAGTGCACGTTAAGAAACACAAGAAATGTTTTATAACCTCCACGAACGTCGAATACATCTATCTATAGTCCATTCACCAGCGTATATGAATATATCTATAAGCACACGGCGAAAGTCTATGGCATCTACAACCCACCACCGGTAAAGACCCACCAACTCCGAGAAAAGATCAGCAGTATCTATTTATGCCAGTAGAGACACGTATTATCCCAAATAATATGGATTGAAACCTAACGATATATATGTATGTACACATATTTTGTATCGGCTCAAAGCTAAGCTCTACTGAACATGCCCCATGTATCCTGCACCCAAACTACTATATATCCAGTCCCTATATACAATATAGCAATACGGTTCCCTCTCAAATAACGTATGTATCTGCCTAGTAAAAGTTGAGGCGTTGAGGAGAAATATTTTTGCCATATGAATGAACACACCGGATCACAAAGTGTTTTCATTTGTAGGGTATTTTTCTAAATCCTCTCTCTCTCTATGGCTTTCATCTCTAGCTAGAGCTCATAAATATTCCATTTCCTTCTTTTGAATGAGATCAAGATATGAAACAAGATGGGATGGGATGGGTTTCCAGACAAAACCTGGAATAGGACGGAAATTTTTTATAAAGCTCATTCAACTCTCACGAGCACGGCTACGTGCAGTATCTATCTGTTCCAGCACCGCCACCACCACCACCACCAACATCACCACCGCTGCTGCTGCTGCACTGCCACCCTGGTCTGGTCTTGCAAATGGCTGTCTTATGTCTCACGTCTGATCCTTGGGTTCTCTATCATATCGTAAAATGTCATAAGGAAACCATGCAGTCAACATCATACAGGCCATCTTCCTTCTCCCTTCATTACACTCGGTCCCGTTCCATTCAGGGAGCTGGAGACATCCATATTGAAATCTGAATAGACGATGATAGGTGGTGGAAAGAAAGGTGAGGAGCAGAGGCTGGCAGTTTTATTGTTACCATAAAATACCGTTTATCTAGAATCAAACCCCTTTCCTACTACTGCCTACTCTACACTTTTCCTCATATTTTCCCAAGGAATTCAACAAAAAGAGAACGAGCAAATAAAATGAGTTTTACACAACTCCAACTCCAACCAAAGGGATGAAACATAGGGTAGAATGTAGAATCCCTGTCTCCATTCCAACAAGGAGTGTGCGGAGTAATGAGGTTAGGATAACGTTGGCTGCAATATAGTTTTACGCAGCTCAATCGTACCCTTTTCTTATACATACATACCTAGGTACAAATCACAGTACGTATGCCTACACCAAACCTGGAGACGACTGCATCCTGACAAAGCACGCATTTATCTGTCGAACCTAGGAGAAAATCAGATATCCAGAGGACGCGGGTTAAAGTTCACCGTCGTGAACACATCGGTCAACAAGGAAGATAAAGAAAAAAGGAAGAAAGTCAAACCACAAATACAACGTCAGGATGTGTGCCTGATGTAATAACCAGATATATATATATAATTATAGCGAGCATATGTATCTCTGAGCCCATCTTGGAGCACACAAAATTGGTAGGTTTTCCAAGGACTAACCAAAAGCAAAAGGCAGAGCCACCATCCCAAAACGTAGCAGGATAATAATAAGAGTGTACATGCGTGTACAACTTGGACCAACTGGCTGGTTCCCTTTAATGTGTAATCTTACAGTTAGAAAACTGAATTTTTATGAAACCGTACAATGCATACAATGGCAGGGGAAAAAAGAAATCCCTTTCTCAAGTTCCAAGCATCTTTTACTAGGCATGGAGAGTAGAGGGAACCCTTTGGAAGCCAAGTCTAAACATTTATCCATTTTGATAAGAGGAGTCAAGCCTATCTAAACATAGCGGAAAAGTCAATATATTATTCAGCATCCCTCCTCTCTGCAATAGCCTTCACTTCCTCACATTATTACTCTCACTATCTTTGTCGTGCAGAAGATTACTACACGTATATGAATGGAAAGGATGGGTGCATCCTTTCAAGATGGGAACCCACTATCAATTCAACTTGTTTGAGGAGCGGGTTCCACTCAAGACGATGTATGTAGGTACCTACATTGCATTGACGGGAAGTGCATCAACTGAAAACCTTCGTCGTCCTGCGACGCCAAAATTTAAATTGATTATTTAAAAAGGCAGAATTTATAAAACAATTACAAACACCTCAAAGAGACACAAACTGCACATTTCTTTCCCTGATCGTGACTTGGGTCTGGAAGCGGAATAGAGAATACCTACAGACCAAACTATACGCGACTTGACTTGACTTGAAGGAAACATCTTAGGTACCTATTTAATTTTTCGGTTTACTTGCTCTGCTGCTCCCTTCAGTTACGCTTAGATTTGCTACAAAGAAATGAACAAATAAAAGCTTTTCCAAATTCATCCTGTAAGGTTTTAGCGTAGGGTCTGGAAATAATACAATATGACAAATCTTAAACTTCCTTTGGGCGTCTAAAGTATGTCAAACATCGCTGCTGGTCGAGGTCAAAGGATTTATTTTAGTATAGTGTTATAACTTTATTCATACGAATGAATGAGGTGATATTACGATTATGTTCAACCATACATATTTTGTTACTAAATTAACAATGTAGCCCCGAGTTGAAAGGGAGAAATTTATGACAAACTGCAGAGTGTTAATTTTTGTAATTAACTTGTTTGGTCAACAAAAAAATGTTATAAAAACGTTCCAGACAATGACGAAGCGGAACAAGTACAAATTGCATTTTTAGTGCACACTGTAGAACCCAAAATGTGGACGAAGAGAGATGTAAGTAAGAGTAGGGCAGCTATGCAAACAAGCTCCGTCTGTGTACACAGAATGTTAGCGTGGGGAAAAAGAAATGAGGGACGGAGCTGAGAGATATGTCAGTCCCAGTCTGTGCTGTCTTTCCTCTGGCAGAGGAGGGTAAGGAAACGTCTCCATCATCATCAGTCAGACTATTCGGCATCTTGGTCTCATACCAATTTGCTATAGCAGACTGGTTAGGGCTAGGGCTATACTATGACTATGATTCACTGTATAAAAGAAATGCAGAGCTACATATAGAGGACGCTCTATACTGGGGAAGCACACTACACGTCCTAACAATTTTATAGGAGGAAATGTAACACCAATCGAGTTCACCAATAATCCTTTAATCCCATTTTTGCTCGCTCATGTAACCGAAACATAGCAAATATAGTTTCCACTTTCCACATCCTCCTGCTAAGAAACCTTTTACGCTCCTAAAGCTCGTGTACACAATACCAATATGGTTTATCAATGCTCGAGCATATCAGTGCGGTACGGGCTGATATCAATTTTCGGCCCAAAATTGTCAACTACGCCCAACCATCATCCGTGCTCAATTACATGGAATTCATTAATTGAGCAACGAGACATCTAAACCTAAACAGATATACATTATCTTGACAAGCATGTATACTATGCCAATATATACCCACGTCGGGACATATGCCTGGCTGAGTTTATTAAAACTTCATTGATTGCCACCGCAAAAATAAATTAGAAAAACTTTTCTCATTACAGTTATTAGCCATAAACTTGGACCATCATTCATTGCTACTGCTTCGGTTTGTTGAGCTTTTCTTTCATATAACGTTTCCACAAAAATAGTGATTAAACTACTAACTAGACTGCGACTACTACAAGAACAAGTACCTCAACCGCTACTGTCCGGTATGAAGGTGGATAGTATTTCAACCAGTACCAGTACCTATTTATACCTACGATTAATTACGTAACATTGTACACAGATACCTACCTTTCTCTCTAAAAAACAAAGAAGAACCGAATATATTTGTGACCTTCTGTATTAGGTATTGTTTTAAACTTTCTTGCAGCGAATTTGAATTTTCTGTCTGGACTGAACCATCAACTCAGACAACATGACCCCTACTGCCTCTTGTAAGGTAACAATTAGCTAAATTCTAAAGCGGCAGAAGTATAAATTTTTCACGAATTGCTGTACCTATCCGTAGGTTTGAGACTAAGAACAAAATAAATAAAAACTCATGTACATACATTCGGCATGCAAAAGCAATAAATTAGTGTAAGTGTCAAATTGAGTTCAGTCTATTACTTAAAGAGCTTTAATGTCTCTTCTACGAGCCTCCGCGCATATTCATAATTCAAACCACATGATGTAGGAGGATGCTCATTCTAATGCAGTGAGAAATGAGAAAGGAAGTGCCTACACAATACATAGGTAATTTTGCATGCATATGTATATCGAATACAATAGTATGGATGAAATCCACTTGTGTTGATAGTCGATATTTAATCTTTTCAGTTTTTAAGTTATTTAATTGACATCTATCTTGAGCTACGCTTGATGCCACACACTGTCCGCTGAATCTGACATGGACGTGTAGTGTTTTCCAGCACTCTATTTCAACTGCAGAAGAATTATGTACAAAACAGTTTGTAATATTTTCAACAAACCCAAGACTAGGTACTATACACAGTCCCTCTCATACATTCAGTCCTGGTGTGTTTGCTTATGGATATTCATATTCAGCTTTGCTATGTTTTCTCTGTATAGAGTCGACGGTGAAGAGTCATATAAATTATTCATATTTGCCATCACCATGAGTTGTTTACGAAACGAATGCGATTGACGACGAATGAAATGACGAGTAGACTGTTTCAGTCGTCCACGAGTGCAGAGCCATCACCCATCCATTTCACTCTACAGCAGATGAGATGAGAACCTACAGAACAAATAAAGGCAAGGCACCCTCGTCCCTATCCCCAGATCGTACATGTATTTAGACATAAGGTGTAGTTCTATAGAATGGGTTAAGTACAAAACGTGTACGTGAATGGTGTATGAGAGGAGCTTTTAAGTTGCAACTCATGGACTCTACAGAATGACACTTCACAGAGATACGATATTGCAAACCATACAAATACTAGCTGATATTAAACAGTAGATCTTATTCCCACTAATAGCAAACTGCATCATTCATACAAACTGAATCTTACAACACCGATCTTAACTGCATGAAGGTACCTCGGGACCTATTTATACATACATAGATGTGCATATGAAGAATTGTTAATTTCTTCGTATACTAATAGCAGAGGAGTGGTGCCTATCTACTTTAACACAGAACTTGAGATCGCCATTTGGTGTGCTAACAAAGAAATTTTTATTTTTACAAGTTAACACATTATTTTGAGCTGTGAGCATCCTCAGTAAAAATCTGCACGTTATTCGAAAATTAATAAACGATCTCAGACGCAATAGTTGTGATTACTATATACATAGTCACTCAGTGGATTTTTGAATGCCTCAATTATTTTGTAATGTCGTACTAGCTTACATTAAGGACACCTACTATCTTTTTACGTTTTTAATTTTGCTAACATCAGATAATTAGATGGAACAAATATTCAAAATTAAACTGTTATCCCTAAAGATGGTTGACTCACAAGACACTATACTGACTTTAAAAATACTTCTATGTGAAACTATACAGATAATTTAGTCTTTATTGCTAAAAACAGTCAATTTTTTCGAAAAATGCAAAACTACAACAAAAAAAACATTTTTTTCAAATTCTGCATAAGAGGATCGGCGAAAATGATATACTGTAATTGAACGAGCTATCTTCCCACGCGTCGCTGCTTAACATAAAATCAGAGACAATTACAAGAGACGAGTTGTATTATCCTTTGGTACATATACGCAGCTATTTTTCACTCCTAATTGAAAATGTGGAGCATGAAGACTTATTTTGTTTGGACTCTTAAACATACACCAGATGTCAAGGTATAAGTCAAAATAATCAACAATTCGCGTTTAAACATTCATCTCAACTGCATATCTGCAGAATCGGGGTCGTATCAACAAATTTACATTATACATTTACAGAATACTAGTTTTGAAATCGTTCTTCG
>JAQFZC010003122.1:0-19910 GCA_034695205.1 Dicyrtoma fusca
GCAGGTATTCATATTCATTTTCAGTATCGTATAGTAGAAGCAATCGCAAAGTAAGACATGTAGTAGCAAGGATTGTAGTGAAACAAAGATTCTAAATTATCCTTGGAGTACATACCGATACTACTACAACGGGTCTTACAAATATTACATAGACCCTTCACAGGGCTGAAATGGTACTAGCGTTTATTTACACCTTTTCTAATTGTAAAAACTCGTATTGACCTTTTCTAACAGTGGAAATGGAAAACATGATGTTTACATCTTCTAAAAGCGTAACAGGTGATCCTCACGTTTTGCCAAAGGTTTAAAACATGATATTTCATAATTTTACAAAAACTGAAAAATCTACTGTGTAACATCTCCGCATGTATTTTCTCCAGCAACTTTTTCAATGTCGTAATAACGGACAGCCCCCTACCACGGGGGAAGGAACTTCCATACCTCATTATCTCTTCCCACTGTCTTCCCACCCACATGAGTGTATAAGCCTATTTGAAGGAGATTGTTTAGGGCAGGGATCGTGCTAATCTGGAGTCTCGTATCGTCGTAGTATACTGGGCAGACTTAATTTGACTTACCTTGATCCTTCCTCGACGTCGTTCATTTAACAAAGGAGTAGTGTAGCCATGGCTAGAAGCTAAAGGCACACAACAAAACAGAAACAGAAGAATGTCCTTCCTCCAGAGTTGAATGAATCCTTCGTCTACTGCGTATCACTTTTGCTTTTAGGTATTTTTTATTCACTTTTTTTCTCCTGTATTTTCCATTTACCCTTTTTTTTAAAACTCCTATTCCAGTCCAGTGGACGGACTGAGTGGCAGTGTTGTAGTACTGGAGTGGGCAGTGAGTTATTATTAATGATATCGTAACATAACGACAAGCAATCCATATCCATACTTTTGCATTATATTCAACATTTTTTCAAAGATATTTGTATATTATAGTGCCTACTATTAGGTACCTATTATTATTAGTAGTAAGAATGAGTCTATTTCTTAAGTATTTTGAAGCAAAAGTTTTATAGGACTATAAACTTGTACAATTTATCGTTGCTCTCAAGTATTTTTAGTACCGGATGCTATAAATAGAAATGGGAAGGAGCTTTTATATATTGAAATTTATTGATTTATGGTGACCTTACCGAATGGAACTGCACTGAAAATAAAGGTAGAATTGAAAATGCGGCTGCAGCTTAAAATTACATTACATTGTGCTTGCTCTCTCTCAATAAATTACAGTGTAACTGTGTAATGGCGGTTCGGATTAAAGACGGCCGCCGACTTAAAGGCCGTCGTCAATGCAATGGTGGAAGACACACAAGTTTAAAGTTTGTAAAGTTCATACAGTGCATCGAGCCTTCACTTCGCTCTATGTCGGCTTTGTATTTGTAGGACAAGACAATGGACAATTGCTTCTGATTCTTCAGATCAGTTCAGTCAGTGTAGAATCTTTCAGAGTTTAGTGCAGGTCAGTAGAATGGATGGAACCTTGCAAATATTACGTCGTACAATGAAAGTTGCATTGAATCATATCATTTCCGAAAAGGTCAAAACATGATATTAGGTAGGTGTACATTTTTTTAAACTACCAATTCTATATATTTGTGGTCATATTTGCAAAGCCCCTGTATATCCATTTTTGTATAGTCGGCTACAGATGCACCATTAAATTTTGCAGCTGTAATGGAGAACAGTGCAATGTTGCACTCTCTGGACTGCATTACATCAAATGCATGTCAAAGAAAAAAGAATGAAGAGGCTTTTGTGTCTATACGCCGTACGTTACAAAGTACAAATGGAGTTTTTTTTGTCCGTAGCTAAGGTACTTTTGAATCTCCGTTAATCTCCACCTTTACCTTTCAAATCTAAGGGGGAGCCTTTTTTCAATTTTCAATGGAGTTCTTTCAATCTCTGGGGCAAAAAAAAAAATAAGATCAATAGAAAATTGGGATGGAGTAGAAAAAATGTTGAGGATTTAAACATTTCAACCAGAACCAAACCAAACCGAACCAAAACCAAAGAAATGTATCTGTACAGTAACCCCGAAGGTATACAAGATATGGACTTGCGAGATGGTAGAAAATGAACAAGAATGAAAATCAAAAGGTGGGTGCATGTGCAGCAGCAGCAGCGTTCATGCTGCATTTTTCAAATGGGTTTCATCTGTACATATGGCTATATGCCCATTGGTTGGCCTATATTCCACTTTTGAATAAATATGTATACTTACCCATGACAGTTGCCTACACGGACATTCGACGGTGCAGTGGGTCAAAGATAGAAATTACTATCATTGAAAAAATGTGACCGTGCATCATGCATCTTTACAGTTTACAACCGTTTCCCCTCCTTTCCTCATTTTTGTACATATTTCTCCTTTGCTTCTATTTTTATTTTTTCTATGTATTTTAGAATGGCGTGATCTGATCTAGAGTGGGTGATACATACCTAACCTAGGTAGTGTTATAACTCAGAAGCTACATCGGCAATATGTATTTATATAGCTCGTATTTTTTTCCCTTTGCATAATTCCATTCACGACTTATCCTTAGCTACATAAGTTGAGCACTAAAAGGATCTATACATTACCTTTCCCTTCCGTGGGATCACGGGAAGAACTTCACCTAAAAATAAAGGTGAAGATGAAGCCTCAACCCTCAATCAAAGTAAAAATGTAGCTCTATTTACAAAAAAAAATCAGTGAGCCACGTTCCACCATTGCATCGAGGTGAAGGAAGTTTGGTAGGTAGGTAACTTCTTTTTCTTAGAGCATTACAGGTAAAGACACCTCCAGTCGTATGATGCTCACATTTTTAAAGCTTTTTAGCCTTTTCTACGAACTGAGGCAGGCGCTGTTACCGAGATTCGATGGGCTTTCCACTTGGATTTGTATTTTTATTTTGTGAATTACCTGAAAGCCCGAAAACTATGCACATATTATGTAAATCTGAGTGAATTACGTAATGGATTGAAGCCATGATGGAACCAGCTAATCTTACTACCTTGGGTTTGTCCAATTTTCCATTGGATTTACTAGTTAGCGTTATTGATGCAGGTTCATTGCTCATGGAAATACCCAAATGGGTATCTAGGTACCGACCTACAGTACAGTTGACGCTAATGGAGCCTTGCAAATATGACGTCGTAGGTAGATTTTAGTTTAGAAAAGGGCTTTCAAAATCGGTAAAAATGGTAGAAATATTTTGAAATGTGCAAAACCATAGAAGGTACATACTTGCGCTTGTAACAAAAATCAAAACAAGACAGAGCTATGTTTCAAAAAAATATTTAAGACAGGCTATTTAAGGATTTCAAAAAGTTCATTTTGATGACGTCATGTTTGAAAGGTTCCCAAAATAGAGATGTAGATGTGTCTGTAGCGTATATTTAGGGAAATACCTGCAAGGTAGGTCAGTGTAGTTTGTGTCGTATTTGTATTGTGCCTGCCTATAGTGGGTGGGATAAGAAAGGAAGTAAATACAAACATTTTCAGCCATAGCCAAAGCAAAGCTATAGTGACTGGGATTTCCCATTCCTTTCACAATCAATTGAATGGAAAAAATTGAAAAAGCTTTTCAAAGCTTAGGCTCAACGTAAGTACGATACATTCAGTTCACTTACGTTAGAGATATTCAGACTGTCTCGTACTGCACTGATACATTGCATTGCGCATTGGCATTGTTCTATTACAAGTTTAGCAGCACCTCTAATACTACTGGAGTAGACGTATATGAGCACAATGTGTGTAGGTGTAGGGTCACGTAACGTAGTTTCAGGTGGAAAAATGGTTAGTGGTTACTGTAGATGAGATTTTCTATAGATTTTTGAGCAGCAGCATTTTCTCTTTTGAATAAATCATGTGGACACTAACAACTAATGTATAGTTAGTATGATGGAAAGATTCAAAACGTGTCTAAAGATAGATACCCTGCTTTCTTAGAAATAAAATGAGAAACTGCAGCTGCATTTTCCATTTACAATGTTGCATAGGTAGGTCTAAATATGTAGTTCACCTCGTCCCAAAATAAAATGCTGTAATAATATTATTAAAATATTTGGAAGTGAACTCCCGTGGATGCTTAAGTACACTACAGACATTTATTTATAGTTCAAAAATTCATTTTTCAAAATATCAGCTGCTGTCTTCCATAAAAGTCGGTACATCTGCGGTGCAGTTGATCATCTTTAATGTTTATTTTAATCAGGAGAGCTAGGATAGCAGCCTTCACCTATTTTAATGTTTGTAGTAAGTATGTATTTGCTCGTATTCTCAGTAGATGATAGTAGACCGCATATTTATTTTGATGAGGCTAAGAAGATGAACTAAGAATTATTATTAAAAAAAAATGCTGCAAGAGAAATTGGTATAAATGTGTAGAAATAAAGAAAAAATTGTAGGCGTACACTAGATTCTAATTTATTTTGAATTTTTCGAATATTTTTAATTTAAAACTTTGAATTCTAATTTTTAGTAAACATCCGTGTAATTTAGTGATTATTTTTGCTGGCCTGTGAG
The DNA here is from genome assembly GCA_034695205.1 of Dicyrtoma fusca. NCBI lineage: Eukaryota > Metazoa > Arthropoda > Collembola > Symphypleona > Dicyrtomidae > Dicyrtoma > Dicyrtoma fusca. The sequence continues at coordinate 4,516 of JAQFZC010003122.1, forward strand.
GGCAAGGCAAAGTATTTTGCAGTGTATTTTTTTGTTTTGAAGGACAGAATGTAGAGCATCGTGTTCTGAGAGTCTGTAAACAAGAAACTGCAGATTCTGTTGGGAGGCTGTTGAGATAATAATTTCCGTGGAAAATAAAAACGGAGATTTAAGAAAAAGAGAATAACAGCGCTTTCTATACGTAGATACATAATATGTTGTGGCTGAACTGTTGCTTTTGTCTGTATAGTGATATACGTAGGTAGTTAGATAGATTTAGATGTACCTAGTTAAGCTCCTTAGCTACAAGCTGCAAAGGAAAAGATTGGAATTGGAGTCTCAAGACAGAGCAGAGGAAGACAGGTTGAGAATTTCAAGTTTACTTCCAGATGTATAATTATACGCCTCCAGGAAATACCATTTTAATGGTCTTGTTGTGCTGGCTCTCTCGTCTTCTTTTTATTTTTCTCTTGTGTTTTGCGTGCACTCGAATACAAACTCCAAAGGCTGTCTGGTTGTCAGTACCTATGTAGGTATGTAGAATTACGCAATGAAAAGCTCAAAAACTGTATAAGTGGGTAGGTGCCTACTTTTATATGCTACTGAAACTGATATATGTATATATAAGGATGTACCTAAATATACCCATCCAAGTTTGAGGACTGATTTACCTACTAATAAACGACATTGATAAAAGTGAGCTAACCTTCCGTCCCGGCGGTACATCGTCTGTATTGGGTAACTTGGGCTAATGTTATTGAATGTAGATCCATTGTGAACCATAGAATATATCTAATTGTAGATTTTGTCCAAAAATGTCTTTGTATTCATGCCTACGCTTCTATTTTCTAAAATACCTAGGTAGGTTCATGGAGTGGAAACTGAACCTACCTCAAGCCTTGGCAGTACTGTACGTATACCTATATGTATACCTAACTTACTAGTTACGTAGTAAGTTGTATTTGCGTACGTACTGTCTATACCAATCTATTACGTATTTCTACCAAATCCTTCAAAAACTCCAGAAAAATGTAATACTTACGTAGGCAGTTTGTAGGTACCTAGGTAGTTTTACGGTACGACTTACCTATTAAAATTAGGAACTATGCAAATATGACGTAAACTTCATAACACTTGAATTACGAGGAAGCTCTCACAACACTCATTACTGCACACGCAGTAATGAAATTGTTAAAAGTAAGGAAGTTCGATATGTACAGTTTAAAAAATCAAAACGGGATATCTTCGTTTTAAAAAAGAACAAATCACGATATTTACGTTAAGAAAAGAGTAAAACAGCAAGTATTTATTCATTTCAAAAAATTAATTTCTATGACGTCATACTTGGAAGCTCCTTGCGAGGTGTGCATTCATATGTAGTACCTGCTTATGTCTGGTACCTACATATGTGCATCCGTTCCTATTGACAGGGATGGTTGTAGCTGCGTAGAATTAGCTTGGCCGTCCTGTCCTTGCTTTTGAAGGTGCAAGCAACGTAACTTACGCGTAGAAACTGTACTGAATGGGAACTTACTCGGTTTCTCTGCACTTTCCGTGCAATTAGTGTACAGTCACATTCAAAATCGGTGTACCTACCTAGGTACCTACCTATGTATATCTGCAAAATACTCGTGTCTGCATAGGTACCTACTATGTTAAAAGCACTGTATCAATAGAATAGTGCAAGTGGTTTTAATTACGGACTTGTGTGGTTGTATTCGTATAGGCATTCTGTAATTTCTGTACCGTAGGTATCCAGGTATATATCCTTATTGTGTGGCTATATAGTTTGGTTTAGATTTATTTATTATGAATGATTTGGATGGTTTGCTTTGGCGTGGCGTTGCCTTCTTGGTCTGCCTTTGTTTGGCTGTAGTAGTGAATTGTAGATGAGATGGAGAGAAAAGTAATAGGAGTTAAAACTAACACGTTATTATATATTATTCCAAGTTGTGTGATGGAGAGAAGACCAGAAGACCTTCAAAGGTACCTTAACCTTATCCTCGTCGTCTGCGTCACCAGCCCCACCGTCCCATCCCATTTTGACCATAGCTACATATCTGCATATTATAGTTTTCCCTTATTGGCTCGGTCAGTAGTAGTAGTTAGTAGTATATAGTGCGAGTGAGGCCAGACCAGACTCTAGGTAGTATGAATAATTGTGATGACTAGAAAAGCGTAATAAAGTCACTATATAGTAAAATAGTGTTTGTAATATAATTATATTCGTATATATTTTTTTTTTGCATTTTCTTATACTTGTGTAAAATTATGTGTTGTATGTACCTACCTGTTGTTGGATGGATTGGTTGGTTCGTTGGGGGATTGGCGTTTCTGTTTGTGTCGTTGAAAGATTCAATGAGTAGTGGGTATGTGAATCTGTAGAAGCAAACCAGAGCCCTGGACTCGCTCACTACTGAGTCAATTGAGCTTGGGTGAGAAAAAAAGACACATGGCACAAGTGTATGAACTTGAGCATTTTGCTATGTATCATCTATAGACGCAGTAGGTACTACAATACCTATCTGTAATGCTATTGTAATGTATTTTGCACTAACTAGTAAGGCAGTCAGTTCGCACTATACTAAATTGTGCACACCTATACAAATGGATTGTAATTCCCTATACATATATTTTATTCGTATTAATGGATTAGTACTGACGTAAAAGCATTGCACTACTAGTACCTACTAGACAGTGAACACTGTTTTGTAGTGAATTGAGACCTTGTGATCCCTTCTAAACATTGTAAATATAGTATTTGCCGTTTTATACGAAATATTGGATGTTACTGTGATACATATGTATAGCACATTTTAGCACAAGAGAAAGGTACATCGTCGAAGAAGAGGCATTATGTCGCAAGAGTCCAGGGTCAGAGTAACATCATTTTCACGGAAGTCTTAACAGTCATCTTTTGTCTTATGTAATTACACATGATTAAGATAAGTTCTTTGAACATAAATATACTTTTTTTTAAAAGCGGTAAAACTGGGATTTACACTTGAAAAACTTACACATTCGACTTGCATCTCCAAAGGTAATTTTAATTTTAAGCGGGGACCGTACCTATAGCACGATGCTTCTTCATCCACGATATATACCTGTGAAAATGAAAATATGTATAGGTACCTATACTAAATTACCAGGCGAACGTTCTACAGTAATTGCCTGCCTGTAGAATACTGGAGGCAATTGCCGAGCAATAAGCCTAAGACAACACTAAATACGAAATGAAAGGTAACGTCGGAAATCGAATTTTGTACGTGCAGTAAGGAAGGGAAGATTGCACACTGTTATCTGCTGGTATTACAGCATTGCTTTCTGTGTATCTTGTACGTGTAATCTGTGAGATGGGCAATTGTGAAGTAAGTGCCTATCTACGTAGGTAGTTCGTTATGCACAAACAACAAATGTTGACCAACGACTCTGGGATAAGTTCCTACCACCTGTAGACACTTGTAGGCCTGAGTAGCTAAAGGATTCAAGTTTATGGCTAAAAGGGTAAGTTTATGGTGACGCTCGGTGACAGTGACAATGAGTTTGCTTATTCCGCCTCTCATTTTATGAGTTTTTTTTTTCTGCTCACTAGTCAGTCTCATCTTGCTTCGTTTTTTATTTTATGAGGATATACTATATACCCCACGCAGTCCTTAGCCCTTGTCCTATCAGTACTATGTAACTAGTATGCTTGCAATTTTACTAAGCTCAACAGATAGTAGAACAACAGTACGTGTAATAGCATTATTGATTTTTATTCTACTTTTATTCTGTTGGGCAGCTCCAGAATAAAATTATGAAAGTGTTGGTACAATATGGAGGTAGGTAGGTATCTACCTACACTTTTTTCAAACCCAAGTTTTAACCTTTTGATTTACAATTGCAACGTCTGGTGTATTGGATTTCGGTTTTTTGGAAAGCATAAACGAGGGGATGACTTTAGTTTAAAAAGTGTATGTCATTAATGTGGAATTTTCACTATTTTCAAATAGCGACCCTTCAATCACCTCACTAGTCAGTGCACTATCACAAAAATTAATGCAATATTTTTGACGTTCTTTTATTCGATCATAATTCGAGTTTAATTATTTTTTGTTTGAGAACTACATTTGTTTAAAGCATTGGAATACAGAAGAAGCTACGAATAAAAAGACAGTTTATTTAAATACTTAGGTAGATATATAGAATATAGATATATTAGATGTCTCTGTCACTGTCCTTAGATCTACTAGAATCTATGCAGTAAAAAAGGTACTACATCCTACATAGGTAAATTGAGAGAAAAATATGCGCGTTGTTCGCTACTATCGCTACACGTGTTCAGCTATTGTCATAGGCAACATGGAGATAGTAGAAGTTGACGTAAAAACGCCAGGGAAATATTTTACCAGTCTGGTGGTTTGTCTTCTTTTTTGCTAGCATCCTCATGTTATCTTGCCTCGTGTGACTCAAGTTTTTTATTGTACCAGAGGACGAGGTTCCAGTTTCCAGTGCCAGTCTTTGAGAGGCATTCAGTGCAGTGCAAGTGGGATCGTCTGACGGGGATAGAGATTTGCATGTAGACTGAAGATGCATTCGTAAATTCTCAGACTTGGAGATGTTCGTGTATTTTTTTTTTTACTTAGGCATACCTTACTCATACGAGTACATTTACACTCTATGTACCCACGCACATTCGACACTCATTCACTACGCAAGTACCTACCTACTTATGAAAGGAAAAGGGCAGGAAAAAAAATGCAAGAAGTTAAACGCAGTCGGAGGAATTGAGTCGGGATTTTGTTCGGTGGTGTGGCGTGTTGGTGATTGGGAAAAATGTTTTGCTCACTTGTCGCACTTGCTGGATGGAATAATGTGCGATAGTTAAGTGTCTGGAAAGTTAGTGCAGGCAGACCAGCATGGTCTCACATGGAGGGATGATGTAATAAACTGCCTGCTGGTAAAAGGGGTTTTCCAAATATTACATTATAGGGTTTGGTCTCGGTTTTGGATGAAGAGCTTTAAAATAAATTGGGCTATATGCCATATTATCAAGCAGGACATTGTGACATTTTAAAAACTGTACTAGGTATATCTAGTTTTTCAATTTCTTGAAAACGGTAATTCCTAGTTTCGACCTTTTTGAAAAGGGTTGATTTCTAGTTTTGAATGGTTTTGAGTGTTACTTTCTAGTTTTGACCTTTTTAAAAGTGTTAATTACTAGTATTACATTTTTTTTAAAATTATAGTTTCTAATTTTGACCGTTTTGAAATAATAAATTTGTAGACGAAACACTTCCGTAAAACATTCTATTCATGGTCTCCCAATAGATTAAAAGGGCAAAACGGGACATTGACTTGTTAGAGGCGACGTACCATCTTTGTAGGTGCAACATTTGTATAAATGACGTACCTAATAATTGAAAGGGCCCAAACCTTTCTAGACACAAAAAGAGCTGCAGAATGCCAGGCCTGAGCCAGAACCAGAATGAGCCACCACCTACATCTTTCTCACACATTTTCCTAAATTTTTTTTTAATCTTGCCAAATTCATCCACAGCAGCTACGTACGGACATTCTGAATTCCAGACGAAGGAAGGAATTGTTAGACAGTGACACTTGTAAGACCCTCGTCTCATACGATCAGTTCTCTAAAAATGCACTCGTCCCTGTCGCTCACACTATTTCCTCCTAAAGCCCTCACGATTAGTCATTTTCTCTTGGAAAAATTAGTGTAATCTCTACATACATGTACACTGATCTCCGTCGAATTTTCCATTATAATTTAAATTTTCGGCCTGGGCTTAACCGACGAAGTTTATCAATTGAAGGGAAACCAAAGCCAAAGCTGTACTATAGTAGCAAAAGTATATTACCTATGTATACCTATGTAGGATTGAAGTATAGGATATAGTAAAAATGTGTGGAAACGAAATGCCAAATGTTTGAGTCATTTGCCGCTTTAGGCTTTTCTAGGATTGGATACCAGATACAAGTTTACGTTACTGTTACTATGAAGTGTGTCTGCTGAGCTTCTTCATTCATTAGAAATTGAGAATAGAACAAAAGTTCTTCACTCGTATTGTGTCATCATATCCTTCCACTTCCTGTCCTTATGACTGCTGTATCTACATATTTATTTTCTTCCCTTGTATTTTGGGATAGGTATATTCATGCATATGGCATATCCTGTTAGTTTCCCATCTAGTATAGCTCCTGATGATTATCTCACAACATGTTGTGTTATGCCATTTTCTATGTTCCTCTCACTCATTTCCGATTTCACGGTCATCATTATTGTTGTCATTCATAAAATAGAGTCTGTTCTGTACCATTACGTAAGAGAATTATTTTTATACTCAAGTTCAGAAAGCCATGTCTGTCGTAGAGTTTTTAATGTGGGTAGATAAATTATGGTTGATAGGACATTTTGCACCTTCATAAATTGAGCGATAACATCATTCTGCCGGTAGTTATTATGCTTCTGTATTTCTGTTAAATTTATGCACGTGTGCAAAATTAGAGGGAAAAAACGATTGCCGTTTTGTTTTTTCATGCCGGATGTAATTTTGTATTAGTTTTAAAAACTGATTGAAAAAATGAATGTGGGATGAAATGGGACGTGTGACACCGTAAATATTCTCTAATTGTTGTTTTAGGAAAGGAATTCTTATTAAATATATACATACGGGAAAAGGCGGAATTCATTTTGAAAGGAAAAATTGTTGTATGTACAATAATAAAATATTGTATGCTGTGGACATGGAAGCGCCAGACTTTGTGGAATAGAGACGGAAGAGCAGTCTGGAAAATTGAATTAGAGTAAGGACGGGAATTTGATATGAAATGCTCTAACCCACTGTTAATCTGTAAACTTGGGTAATTTGCCAAGAATGTATTGACGCATTGCATTATGTTGCCTTACATTGTGACTGCAGTGATTGAATGATATATGCCTATGCAGAAAAAAATGGTGTGTGCTGGATACAAGTATAGGAGGTACCTACTTGGGTACCTACGTAAATTATGGAGTTTTTTTTGGTAAGGCTTACAATTAGGCATATTTAAGCTACAGATATTTAGGTAGTAGCTATATAACTTGTAAGCGGGTACTTTATGAGGGGATGTGGTCTTGCCTGGGAAGCCTTGCAAATATAACGTCATACTCATGACTTGGAAAAGAACACACCTTCAAAATTGGCAGAAATGATAATCGCGTTTTGAACAGTGCAAAACGTAAATTGTAGCCATTGAAAATAAGGAAACCATAGAATTGCTGTTTCTAAAAGGAGCAACGTGTGGTATATTTGCACTTTTCGAAATGCGTAAAAATAACATACCTATTTTGCATTTTTGGGAAACATGACAATGACGATAGTATGCTTTGCTTTGTTTGACATGCATAGAGTTTGTTTTTGCACACATTTCAGAAAGTGCAAACTGTGGTACTGACTACTTACACAATTAAAAAAGTGTCTATTTTGTCATCTTGAAAATAGCAAAACATAATATTAGCATCTTGAAAAAGTGCAAAATGTTCTATTTACTCATTGAAAAAAGTTCAAAAGTGTGGTATTTAACCATTCGATCAAAGTCGTTTCTACCATGTAATATTTGCAAGGATCCCGGCCCCATTAGTACATGCAGCGTGTACTCATGCACATTGATGTACATAGCAATCGAAATTGGCTTGGAAAATCAAAGATTTGGCATCCTGACATGGCGTGGCATGATCCTGACAGACCCTCGCATCGCATGCCGTGGAATGATGGATTAAAAGTATAAACTGTAGTGTCCCACTCAATCTTATACTCGGCTAGAAAATCGGCAAAAGTTCAAAGTTCATCCTCATCCAGTGTAATTTAATACTAAAAGAACTAAAGAAAAGTGTGCAAACTGTAAGTCTGCGTAGGTATCTGTAATTGTACGTCGTCTGTAAGCTACTGTTGTGTAAACAACTTCAGAAAAATTAACTTTCTCATTATTTAAAAGGAAGCCAACTTTTTGACTTTTAAAATTTGCAAACTTCTTTATTGCTTCTCATAGTCCCACCCATCCCATGACCCAGTGTCAGTCCTTATACATATGATTATAATAATGTAAGATTTCTGCCATGATTCATTAAAACATTGTGATTTCTGATGTTAGTTTGTAGTAGCCAAGTTAGCACACTCGTAGTTGGGTAGATGGCTATAATTGTGGAAAAGTGAAGGTCGCGAAGCATGTCCCTTGTATTTAATTTAGGATCTGATTGTGTGGTAGATTGCATGATGAAACGCACACCTGCTTGTCACTGTCACTGTCACTGGTAGTGTGACTGTCATTGTCACTGTCATTGTATCACTGCACGGTCCGAGTCAAACATTTAAAAAAAAGGGGAGCCAAACCATAAAATAAAGTTGGAAGTTAATGGCTGACGGACGCGACGGTAAGTGTGTGTGACAGGAGCTCAGGTAGCGTATTAGCAGTGCCAGCGCTTAATTAAATTACTTTCTACCTCCTACAGATGTACCTAGATCTGGAACTAATAAACGATAAATGGTTTAAAGGTTATTGTTTTGCCGAATTACCAGTTGACTTTGTGAGTAAACTTTAAAATTAGCAGGAAAATCAAACCTTTTTACTCAAACACGATCATCTCTGTAATTTAAATAATAATAGTTTATTAATTCTTAGGGACTTACTAGCTAAGGACTTCCCAACTGCGACATCGTAGAAAGTACTTTTGTTAAACGTTTGTAAACACCATGTTTTACATTTTTTTATAATGTTAAAATTACTATTTGTTTTTTCGAAAATGGTTAATTTATTGTTTTACTCCTTTTCTAAGTGTTAAAAACCATGTTTTGACTTTTGAAAAATGCTCGTTTAAATTGATTTAGATCTTTTCAAAACCTCAAAGTTATTATGTATTTGTATCTTGTGAAAATGTTCACTTTTGAAAAACGTGCTATTTCTTGTTTTACACATTTTTAATCCCGATTTGCCTTCTTTTAAAGCAGGTTTCCATTCTCAAATTGTGCGACGTCATAGTTGGAAGACTCCTTATGACATTACCTATATTATTATAGGTAGTTTCGTAAAAATATCAGCAGCCTACACAATTGTGGCATTCAAATTTCAATTCAGATTTGATCCTCAATGCAATGCAATGGGGAAATCCGTGTCAAAATAAAATCTGCAGTCAAAGGAGAGGACAATAAAGGAAAACAAAACTAAAACTAAATTTAAATAATATACTCGAGAAAGGAGTATAAACGTTTAGAAAGGTAGTAATTATATAATTATATATCTGCGTAGTAGAGATACACACAGTGGCAGTAGTGGCTTAAAGGGTGGCGTAGATAGTAAATTGAGCGAGTTTAATTTTTTAATAGTTGGTTTATAAACACAATAAAGTAGGCACCTCCTCGCAGTCGTGGAAGGCAAGGCTAAATTACAATGCTAAATTCTGTCTGAATACTGCTGGAAGTTATATTTGAATAGCTGTTTCAGCTAACGTGCAGAATTCAAATAAAACCCCAGTGCACACAAGTAGCACACCGCACAGGGTGTTGAAAACAGGCTCTTTGACTCATTTTATGATTTGTTTTGTTTGGTGAAGCCCAGAGATAATTAGGTAGGTACCTACCTAGCTAAGTAGGTTGGTATTATCCATTTAGCTTCTCGTTTAGTCCTTTTGAAGTGTCAACGACGCACATTCATATTTTATGGTGGGGCATAAATGTGTTTTTTAAACGGTTAAGCAATGCATTTCGCAATTTTGTATTTTCGGATTTGCACCGTATTTTGCAATTCTACAAAATAAATACTCGCAATATACCTACCTACAATAGGTACTTTTCAAAATTTCATTATAAAAATTAGAAGTTGATTTTTAAAAAATACAAAAGCACTTGTATGTAATATACGATAGACCACCCTGAAATAGCTTCTGGAAGTGAACCTACGTAGGTATGTACATATGTAGTTAGCAATTTGTGAATAATTTTTACACAGTACACTATACCGTACTACAAACATGCCACAGTTAGTCGCACAAACAAGTAAGAAATAAAAAGATGCTATCATTATCATTAGCTTCAGAGTGTAATTAGTAAAGTGGGGATCAGCGAGGTGGAAGTTATGATTGCGAGTATGATTTACGAATTTGGATTGCACAAGTTCTTTGTTTGTTTGGGATATTTTTTTTTGGTGTGCTAAAGTCTACAATTTTACGAGTCATACACTTACGTCATTTCTGTTTAAGTTGAGCAATAATACAAAAATAGGAAAGGAGATTATTGTGTGGAGATGGTTTACTAGTCTGGGGCCACTTGCTATATAGATAAACCTTCTTCATAGGTATACCTACATAGGTTTAGGTACTTGCTATACATTAGATACAATATTTTCAAATTCTACATTAAAGATAGCAGCAGAGACAGTCAGTGATCGCAATTCGTAGCTGCCATGGCTTTTTGCTTTGCTGGGACGTGACTGACTCTGACGTCTGAGGTGTTTGCACTCGAATAGCAGTCCAGGCCCAGTCAATGTCACATACCTAGTCCGAGACAGTAATTAAACTTGATCTCAAATCAAATCCAGTGTAGGTACTTATGAAAGAAAAAAAAATTTACATATACCTAGTTACACCTGAAAGCCTGTACTCTGTATTTGTATTATCGTATCAGCAAAATGAAAGAAAAAAATGTGTTGAACTAGATGATGAGCTCAGCCTAGCAAAACATACACGGATTATTTCATTATGAGTGACGCAGATCGCACATGTAGATTATTTGTACACATACTGGAGGTACCTACATGACGAGACAGACAGGAAGTGAAAGATGTAAAAACATTTACTATGTACCTAGGTAGGTATATACCTATAAAGTAAGGAAGAAATATGTTCACAGATGTACACCATCGGGAAAATGTCTTAATACTAAGTTTACTGGACGCAGTACGTGGCGGCATTTCTTTGTCTGATGACTGTGAACTGTTGAATGAAATAAAATCTAAGGAGATACCTGTAACTTTTTCATTCAAGAAAAAAAAAAGGAAAAAATGTCTTAATGAATGTGAATATTTTATGATGTAATTTGCAAGGATGCAGGAGAAAAACTAAGTGGGAACTTTAAAACTATTTCCGCTCTTGTTCTCTCTCTTTATTTGCCAGGCTATCAGTGCAGTGGCTTGCCTTTAATAATAATTGGTTGATCTATAAAAACTTTTATATATACCTATATATATATATATATTATTAATTTGCACCTTCAACGACGATATTTTATAGCCCAGCAGCCACACATACTTTACCTTTGTCAGGACTGTGTTCTTTTGTAAATGGGTGCACGTGACCTGGGAGCTTAAAACTCCCTGTATAAACTTCTCAGTGTAATAATTAGTGGATAATCCAGTAGACTAGTGAGTATTAATACCCAAAGCACTGATATGTAGAGTATACTAGTTTAATTAAAATAGAGCAGGATTCTCGCAAATATAGGTACCTACTCAGTCAACCAACGGACAGGAAAGGAGAAAAAACAGCACACTTGTTTGTCGGTAGATCAACTCAGGTGATAGGATAGGGCTAAAGGATTAGAAGTGATTAATGAGTGGTTAGCTTGCACATATCCATAGACTGTAGAAATTATATAATTAATTATTGTTATATCATATAAATAAATCCTGGCGATGAGTCGTTGCGTCGACTTGGCGAGTAGTAGTGGGAATTAAAAGGGAATATTTTAATTAAAAATAAATCAACTCCAACACTACAGTCAGTCCCATTCAATTCACACACGATTCATACAGCTCAGTGAGAAATGTTGTAGCTGACTTCTGCCTTGTACAGTTTTTTTTTGTTATAGTTTTGCATTTTCAGTCTCGGCTTGATTATGGAAATTCGTACAGCTACTAAGTATTTCCCCAGTGTTGTTTTTTTTTGCAGTTTGAAAAAAAATCCTTAGAAAAACGTCAAAAATTGAAACCTGTAGAGTGTAGAATCAGCCCAGTTTCTTTCCACTTGACTTGCACAGTTGTTTAGAATATTCATTTTTTCAAGGGTTTTTCCAAAATACAGTATTCTGTGAGAATTGTTGCCGGTCCCGTGTTTTTGTGACAGACAAATTCCCAAATTTGAATAAAATAACTTTTGAGCATACATTCGTGATGCTTGTACACGTCGGTAGTAATTATGAGTAATTAGTTTTATGAGTTCCGTTTGCCTTTTTTTATTTGTGTACTACTCTTTGACGAAACAGTAAATGAAGTTGAAATTGGATTTTTGATTTAAAAAAAATAATAACAATACAAACTTGTATCTCAATTGAATGCTGGTGATAGAAGCTCTGCATGGGATCTTGTCTAGATGCTTATTTATGTGGTCATTTCTCTCCAGTGTGTGCAGATAGGAATCTTGAACTCTAATGTATAAGTATACATTTTATAAGAGACTACTATAAATATAATATATAGATATACGTGGGATGGGGTTTGGAATTAATTTTTTTTTGTAAATCAAAAGTTACCGTGTTAGTTGTATGTTCAAAATGTTAAGAAGCTCGTTGGTTAGCTCGATGGACTCCCCTCTGTTCTGTCCTCCCTCTCCTGTCTCATCGCACTTGCTCATCTTTCAATTTGAAGCCCTGGATTCCATTGTCTGTTGTCTATAATGCTATAAATTTTAATTATAAGAAGAAAGTAGGGATTAGGGGATGTTGTGACTTCCCCAACATGTTGTACATTGTGTAGGTTCTGTCCTGTCTGTACTGATAGTTGTATCTATAGATACATGTACGTATATATACCTCATACCTGTATAGCTAATTTTAATTATATGTACAGAGTAAACAAAGATTGAACCTGTCTTTTGAATGTAAGTGATAGCTATTAAATATTTTCGCAATCTGAGAGCGTGTACTTAGCCCAAGTTTTCCCTAGCGCAGCAGTTTCACAAGTCCAGATAAATCCAGTATAAAAATCGAATCTTACCATTTTATAGAGTTGAACCCTCATAAGTTGTGTTTGTAGTTAGTTTGCTTAAGTAATAATGTTGAGGGCCTTTCAGTTATTATGTACAAGTGTGTAGTGTACAGAATGGGGTTACAGTGTGTTAACAAGTATTTGGGGTTTACATATTTATAGAGCTTAAGATTGATTTTTGCTGTGATGTGGAAATTTTACAAGGACCAACATAAGTACCCTGCTGTCATTTTTATCAGGTTTTGAGAGCCTACTTAGCACGTTTTGCATTTAAAAAAATCTAATTATTAAGTTACGCACTGTTTAGAAACCTATCACGATATTTGAGTGTTTTAAAAACGTATTTACAACGATTCGAACTTTTCGAAAACCTCTAGTTAATTACTACTTAATAACTTTTGCGCTTACTGGAAACCAACTTTTAAAGTCTTGCACATTTTAGAAACCTATTTGCCACAGTTTGCACTTTTCCAAAACAAACTTATCGCGGTTTACACTTTCTGAAAAGACTGAAAACGTTTGTACTTACCGCGATTTGAACTTTTTGAAAGGCAACTTACGATGTTTTTCACTTTTTGAAGACCTTCCTCAACTCCCCAACACAAATTCGAAAACTAATATTTGCATGGCCCGTTGAAATTATGGCAGTTTGTTGTTGTTGTTTTTTATGGCCAGTCTCACATAATTCACTATCAGCTTTTTATATAAAAGTACTCCTCATTGTTAACTATGATAGGTAAGTTAATTAGATGTAGGTACCTGGATATAGGGAGGTTCATATTAGTTATATAATGTATACTGATGGCCGTCGAGCTTTATAGGTGAATGTATGCATGGTTGAATCGAGTGTGAAAATTCAAAGTTGATACGAAAATGAAAAGTTAAATTGGCAAACCTGTTTTTTTTTCCAGCGTCTGTCCTATCCACCTTCATAGTACTTCTCGGTCTACTGCGCGCTTTACGAGACCGGCAGTCCCCACTGATTTTGAGTATTATGCAAAGCCAATTTAATGTGGTAGTAGTGGGCACTGTATTAGTAGACACTTACTATAAGGTCAACGGTCAGTGTCAATGTCAGATTGTATGAGTGATTCTCTCGCAAATTTTCACAATAAAAACTACAAAGAAACACCTTAACATTGACTCCCTTGCTCTCCTTGTTATTTTGTTCATTTTTTTTATTGTAGCTTCATATGTAGCACTTATATGGCTTATGGTTTTCACAGTTTTGCAATGTTTCCAATTTGCGAAGCCATAACAATGATTGTAACAATGTCCGTAGAATTATGACACCCTTCTTTCTTTGTTTTTCGTTTTGGTAGTGATTTTATGATTGGGCTGCTGCTATAGAGGCATAGGGATTCAATTACCGGTACAGAATTGGGAACTTTATATGAAATTATTTCTCAATTTTGTTACTTTTTGTCTATCACCCACGATATGTTGTAGGTATGTATGTACTTTCTTTAGGGTTGCTGTAAGTAGGTATACATATATTGAATAGTTAAGTAGGTACCTAATAAAAGATGCTCTTGATACTGCCGAGGCTGGGTGAAGGTGAAAGTTCAAACTATTTTATATAGAAAACTAATTATTATTGTTATTATTAGTGGTGCTATGTATGAGCTGAGCTGGCAGCTGGAAGCTGGCGAGGGTCAGTTCTGTTTCTGATTAATTAGTTCATTAGTCGAATATTAGAGTCAAGGAGCGTGGCCGGGAAATGGGAGAGTCGTAAGTTGTAATTAAAGTAATAACCATGCATGGATCAATGTAAACATTCAATCGTGGAATTAAAAATAAACTTTTTTTCACACACATATTTCATTCTTTTTCTCACTCTGCGGCTAATGTTAATTACCGGACGCAATAGTTAAAACGTAATTTATAATCCCATCTTCTGTCTATAATATAATCCATATTCTATATATTTATACGAACAGTTAGTAATAAAGTTATATATACTGAAGCGGTACGCTATTTTTTCAAGGTATAATTAGTGAAGTGACTGTTGTGTCCCTCCCTACTTATACCTATGATAGGTAAGGTGTGAAAACTTTAAAATATAAAACCAATTAATTTTTATGGCCGTAGTGTAGCAGTACTCGGAACAATAAAAAAAATACAAAATGGATTTCCAACCTATAATTTATAAAAATACTGTATGATGACATAATACGAAGTGCAAAGCATCTTTCTTTTTTTGCAATTAAATATTTTTTGGTTTATACTTACATTACCAGTTCCTAATTAGTAATAATAGTACTTGAAGCTTTCATTCAAAACATCTTAAACTTGGCCGAAACACCTTTATTATGTATTTAGTTTCAGTTTTTTTAAACATGAAATTCAAGTTATAAAAGTTGTAATAATAATAAGTGGCTCACCAGTCAGTTGTAGTGCGTAAAGTAAAGGAAGGATTTTTTTTAACGATTTATTAAAACATTGCGAAACGAAACATACAATATAAT
>JAQFZC010003123.1:0-19910 GCA_034695205.1 Dicyrtoma fusca
GGCGGGGATAGGTGAAAGGGTAATATGACCGAGACAAATAGATGCGGTGGACTCCTAACTGTGGAGGAGGGGGGCGGAGGAGGGGGCGGGGATAGGTGAAAGGGTAATATGACCGAGACAATAGATGCGGTAGCCTCCTATCTTCCTCACCCACATGCCACAGTGATTGGTTGAGTCAGGTTGTATGGACCGAAACGGTCAAATCGACCCAATGAATAAAATTATTATTAATATATTAATTAAATCATTACGTCCTCATAATAAAATTACAAGCAATTAGATAGTTACCGTCCAATCGGTAGTTGTAGTCTTGTAGTAAAAGTTCCGTAGCATTCCAATAACACCCAATAATTATTTCAAATCTAATTACTTTACGCAAAACCTTGAGAATAACCTGGTGCGTGGCAAAAGCTTTATATATATTTTTAAAAAATGTGAAAAATGGTTTCAACTCAAAAAAAGACATTCCAAAAAGCTATTTTGAAAAAATGTAAAACAGCCTTTTAAAAGTAGTTTTACCCAAAACAAATTTTTCTAATGGTTTGTTATTTGAAACCAATTTTAAAAAGCTGTTTTTATAGAAAATACAAGCAGTTTACTATTATATAAAAGTTTAAATAGCTGCTGGTGTTTTTAAATTGTGCAACTAGCAGCTATACTGCTTTTAAAAAATGTAAATAGCAGTCTTACAAAATTAAAAAATTGATGTTATTACAATTATACGGTAGGTACTTGCCGTCTGATTTGTACGTGTAATGTAATGAAAGTTGAAGAGCACGCCAAAAGGATTAAAACTTACAACTGTTGAATTTAGGCCTGTTTGTGATATAAGTATTTACTTTTTCTGGTTGTACTTTGTATGATAGAAATATTCTGCGTGTGCTATTAACGACGTACAGTGCGCAATTGTACAGTTAGTTTTTTAACCCATGTGTGATAGGGTAATCGGTTTAAATACTCACTGCATATCTTATACTCAAATTGTTTATTTATTTGGCTGTACTATTGATAAGAGTCTAACAGGTAGCTATATGCAATTGGTGTCAATTTTTGATGATTCTTTTAGGCCTATAAGCTTCAGTTGACGGTGCAGTAGCACGTAGCACGTAGGCATAGCATAAGCTCAAGCACAATCAAAATAAATGAAGAACTTAACGGATCATTGTTTTGATTATATTTCTCAGATTTTATTCTCCGACTTTATTTTTGTATGTTTATTTCGGTCATTAGTCAAAAAAGACATTAGTAATGGACTACTACATACATCCATATGCTGCTTTTTATCTTGCGATTACCAATGTACTTTATTACAGATCTATTAATCTTCTTCTAATTTTCTATATATTCCTTTAACTACTTTTAAATATAATAAGCTGCTACTGATAGGAGGTAGTTGCTGCTGCTTTTTTGCAAAGCTTCATAAATTCTTTGAAGCCACCCCAATTTGAATTTTGACAGTCGCAAGAGACATCTTTTCTCTGCTGGTCAGTATGAGGGTAGTAGGGACTGTCAGTCTTCAAAGAGTAAACACCGTCGGTATCCTGCGAACCGTTTATGTTAAGCACCGGCCGGTTTTCCACGTTTCGCGGCCCACTGGAAGAAGCGTCTGAATACTTTTTAGAGACGAGATGACGTGAAACTTCGTACTTGGATTTCCCACATACTTCATGCAGTTCAATTATTACCGACGTTTCATTTAAATTGTATTTTGAGTTGAATACTTGATCATTCGAGCCGCTAAATCTTTCGCCCATTAGAACAAATTTTTCATGCAATTGTCCGTTTTTTTCAACATCCAACAGAAGGTCGAATCTACTCGTCTCGTGGACCTGAATTCCAGTTAAAAACGGAGGTAGCAGCAGATGCGACGTTTTCTTAGTGTCTTTTGAAGTGCTTAAAGCAAGAATGGAGGCTCCTTTAAGTGGGCTACACACTGAAATTTTGTTAAAATTCTTAAAGACTTGAACAAATTTTTGAACTAATTTCAATATATGGATTGATTTATTTTCACTGACGACCAAAGAAGCAAGTGACTTCAATCCCTTGGTGTTACTTAAAACGTAGCTAACAGCATCTCGATAGACTTGGCGAACTTCAGCATCGTATTTGAAGGACAAAGGAAGTCCACTGTAGAGACTGCTGTGCAGTTGGGAAAATAACTCGTCTGAAGGTGGAACTAAATTGGCTGAACCATACGCGCTCTTCACTGTTACTTTGGCTGGACTTAGCTCGACGACTCCGATAGAGAAATAATTCCTTTGGACGTCCAGCACTAGAACTTGTTTGGTTAAGAAATGGGAATCTTTGGCTCCTAAGAAGCCTGCGTCATTATTTTTGGATTCCGTTTTTAAAGCTACGATTGCCAGTGTTGACAGAGTTGACAGAATCCGAATGTTTGATTTTTTGAGCCCAGCTATTTCTGCTGACCTTTGCAGTCGCACTTTGGTTGCACTGGTTGGTGTGAATGGAATTGTAAAAATTGCATTTCCGATTTTTTTACCGTACTTTTCATCAAGTGGGTCCAGTACGAGCTTAAGAAAAATAGCCATTATGTGGTGAGTGCAGAGGGTGTAACTTTTATTCCTGATCTTGAAGGGATTGTGAGCTATTTCATTAGGCGCTGTGATAAGTTTACACAGATCAAAGTATCTGTTGTTGGACATTACTTGATTTGCATACGAATGGGCCTCATGGCCCAGAACTACGTATGGTGGGTGGTTCAAGAAACATATTTCTGCCGTAATAGACATCACTTTGTCGAACTGCTCTAAGTCATTGAAATTCGGGCTGTAAATGCCGATCTCGAATGAGTTCTCACCGAAATAAATGCCAACATCAAACTCTGGCTCTCGCTCCTTCAATCTATCTTTCAGTTCAAAGTTCCAAAAGTCTTGGCTTCCAATATTGCTTTCCGCTACGCATTCATCAAAGAGCTTCACCTTTTCAATAATTCCTTCATTTTGTATTTCATGTTTTCTTAAAACGGTTGTGTGGTAGTGTTTAACTAATAAATTTTTGAGGCCGGTTTTTGCTTGGTTAACGAGATGTCCGATTTTCGAAAGAATCTCATCTTTATTAATAACCTCATTTGAATCCGTGTATGCTGCATCCACTGCGTTAGTGATGGTTTCAACAATGTCTGAATGATATTCGAATATCTGAGATTCCGTCAGTGGTTGGTTGGCTTCAAGAAGTGATTCCATGAAGACAGAGTAACTCACCCATCCTTCCTTCATGCACTGAAGAAGATCCTCTCTCACTAATTCAAGCATATACGTGATATGAGAACATGGATCTGAAATCGTTGAGATGGGATCCATTTTAAAAATCAATTCCTTGAGGCGCTCTCGAAGCATATCCGCTAAGTCGTGCTTCCAAAAATTGGTTTCTTTAAAATTGTTTTCAAGCAAAAGTTGATCTAACAAGGTCACTGCCTTCTGTTCCCACGTCCAATGAGTCATGATTAATTCTCCAAGACTTATCTCTAAGGATAGACGCTGCTGCAGATGTTCGTCGTAGTACTTTATCGCTTCAAGACTAAGATCGTTAACAAGGTTTTTACTCCTTTCCATTAAAACGAAGTGGTTTCTTACAAAAGTGTTGAATTGTTTAGTGGTTTTAACTTCCAACTCATGTTTTGCATTAGAGAAAAGTTGCTGGATTTGTTGAGAAATGTTTGGAACGGAATTGCTTGTAATTTTTTCGAGCGATTTATCATGGGTAACGAGATGTCCGATTTTTGAAGTAATCTCGATGAAATCAATCCCATTTGTATCCGTGTATGATGTGTCGACTGCGTTAATGATGGTTTGAACAATGTTGGAATGATATTGCAATATCTGGGAGTCTGTTAACGGTTGGTTGGGTTCAAGAAGTGATACCATGAAGGCAGTGTAACTAGCCAGTCCTTCGTTGATGCATTGAAGAAGATCCTGTTTTACTAGTTCAAGTATTTGCGTGATCTCAAAATCGGAAAGTGATTCAGTAGTTAACGACTGGTGGTCGACTTTTGGTGTATTTAAATACAACACACACGCAGTTTGATCTAATGATGATGAAGTTAAATCGTATTCTTCAATCAAATATTCCTCACACTCCTTCAATCTTTGTATCAATTCAAATTTCCAAAAATCCTGGCTTTCAATATTGATCTCTGCTAGACAGTTCTCAAAGAGTTTCACAGCATCTGCTGCCCAGCCTTCGTGTGCAATTAACACTTCTTTTTTAGGGATACCCGGCGGCAGTGGCTGCCCAGCTTTTTCCGCGTACAACGTTTCAGCTAGGGCTGTAAATTCCTTGACCTTCTTCAGGATACCGTCAGTCTGTATTTCATACTCCTTCCGGTAAATATCTTTGAAATATTGGTCAGTGTGTGTGTCCACCTGTAGTTTTGCTTTGTTCAAAAGTTGCTCGATTTTATTAGAAATATTGGCTTCTGGGATTTTCATAATTTCTTTGAATGTTTGGTCCAGCACTTCTTTTATAATTTCTACATTTCTTTGGTGGAAGTGCAGTAGTTGAGAGTCCTTGAGGAGCTGTTTTGATTCCAGGAGGGAGTCCATGAGAACCTTGTATTGCTCCACACCATCCTCAAGGCATTGGCCAATATCTTGTTCAAGACGACTAATAATTAGATCATTGACCTTGGCTGCATCCATGTCAGCCAACAGACTGTGAAATGAGGGCCTAAATTAATAGGGAAGTTCTTGTCAACTGCCAGTTATTAAATATTCTTTAATAAATTATTTTAGATAGTTACCGTAACTGCCCAATTTGTAGTTTTCCCAGGCGATTCTAACCGACTTTCAATTCTTTAGGTCAATCGAAACAGAAACTATCACAAGTGAGACTGGTCAAATTCAATTGAACAACACTAAACAATTGTTGATTAAATATTTTCCTTAATGTTGAAGATTGCGGCCAAATAAACGGATTGACCGGTCAGACATTTACGTGTAGTGAATTATAAAATTAGAATCGAGCAGCTTACTTGTAAATAGTAAAGTGACGAAAATGAGTGGGAATTAGTGTGTATCAGTTCGTTCCCATTTAAAATTATCGTCCTCACACGGTCACATGGATAAGATAAAATGCCTTAACGGATAAACGTGTGGTATACATAACAATTGCCAGCATTGGCACTCCTAACTCCTAGTACTGCAAATAGAGAATCGAGGTGTATACAAATACTCCTATCTTTAAAAACAGACAATGGGATTTATTTTACAAAGCGTTGTAGCTTAAGTTCTAGTTCAAATACAAATAGTTGAAGGTCATATTTTAATATAAGAAAAATCCCTTTATAAAAAGTTGTGGATTCACAAGTATTTTCAAAAACAATTACTGACTTTTAAATTCAGTATTAAAAGCACTTGTTATTTAAAATATGGGATTTTGAAAAACAAAGAATGGTAAAAACCACGCTGGTTTTATAAACCGGCGTGAACAAAAATTTATTTAAAAACAAGGATATCAGGATCTATTTTTCTACCGAAGATATTTAATTAAACCTCTACTGTACTTAAAAAGCAAGTTTAGATCTGTAATCCTATTCTCCGTTTCCCGTAAAATGATGTACTTATTACACGATAAAATTCAACAATTTTCAAAATTTTCAAAAACCGAAAAATTTCAAACCGAAATTGCGACGGGTAACTCACGGTCAAACGAGGCGTGCAATACATCACTTTAAAGGTAATCGCATGCACAACAGAAGCTATGCAGATTCCTCAAAATGAATTAATATTTAATTCAACATTTGTGCGTGCAAAGTGGGTTTTTCCAGGTTTTTTCAACATTTTTCAAAAAATTTCAAAATTTGACCATTTTACTCCAAAACTAACTTCAGATCTGTAATCCCCTTCCGATTTCCGTCAAAATGACGTATGACTCGACCGCATTGGTCCAAAATTAGGAAAATTTGTTTGTACCTTGTTATTATGTCGATACTTTAGTAATTATTGTTATTTACAATAGGCAAATTGGGGTTCTAAAAACGTGTTTGATTGAAAACATGCATTTCAAAAGTTATAAGGTCACTGAAGATACAACTATCTTCATAGGATAATTATAGTGAATTGTAATGATTTTTCAAATCTAATCACTTCAAGCCCACCTATTGTATCACCTGACTCGTAGCATTCCAAAATGATACGTCCAGACTGTAGGTATATTTAATTAAACTTTGCTGTTTGAATGCCAATGCCAATTTGTGATATATTTGCCATTTATGATTGTGCTTTGTAGGATAGAAATGTTTCATTTTTTTATTTTTGAGTAACAATGGCATAGTTTGTTTTGTAGCTAATGGGTGACAGACTTATGTACATAATATGTAGTTCATTGAATACTAAATATTTGTATTTATTAGACAGTAATGTTGATAGCGAATGAATTACGAATTTTTTATGCACGTTTTAGGTCTACGCTTCAGCTGACAGTGCATCACTTTTATGTAAAATACAAACAAATTTTTTACTTTGATACCGTTAAAAACGTACCGTAAAACTTCTGAAGATGACCGGTCTCTAAACATCGCCCCGCGCAGGTCTGCAAAGATAGCCGTGGTAAATTCGGCCAAGTTACAAAAGGTAGCCGGTCTCTAATGGTGGTTTTAGACAAATTTTTCAAAAGATGGTCCGGGCTATCTTTGGAAGCTTTACGGTAATTACGTTTATAATAACGCACGCATACTGTTTTCATTCACTACAGTGAAAAAATTAACTGTCAGTGAAACCAAACGTGAGCAATACAATACGCTTGTGATAAACAGTTTTATCTACCGATAAGAGCATGGACAGAGTCTTCCATTTCTGTTTTAGTATTTTGCACACAGATCTGATTTGTACTGAAAGTGGAAGCAATTCGCTCTTTACAGTGACTCTGATCATTTTGTGGATTCCATTATTAATTTAAAAAACAAATTAGTGGGGTGCCTTTAAAATTATAAAAGTTTTTAAAAACTAGGTGTCTGTGCTGCATGAAAGTTGATCATTGTGTAACAGAAAAGATGGCAACGGGATACAGCGAATACGAACAAGTAAGTTCTATAGAACACTCGAAAGCCTAGCTCTTCATTTGTACTCACACTAATACAATTCAAATCATGCTTTTTTGTCCCACTGTAAAATAATTTATTGCATAGAAAATAAAAAAATAATATTACACCATATTTATTTGACTATTCTCAATGGAAAAAATTGTTGAAAGAAATTTTAATCGTTTGTAGAAATCAACTGACCGCGTTCCAGAACTTCTGCTCGACTTTGCTAAGGTGCGCTACAGGAAAGAGATGGAAAAGCTTGCGATACTCCCACGTTCCATGGAATCCCGAGAACTTCTTGAACACCACGAAATGGCTGTCCACTTGGCGCTGGAAATAGTCACCGAAACGCGGCCACTTACTAAAGAGCAAAAGCAGCACGTTAAAGGAATTCTGGACACGATGTTGAGTTCCTATGAGGAGCTAAACCTGAAAAAGAAAAAGGCACCAGGGCCTGCGATTGGCATTGACCTGGGCACAACCTTTAGTTGCGTAGCAGTCTACAGAAACGAAAAAGAGGCGGAAATCGTCCCAAGCAGCGCCGGCAGAAACAAGACCCCCAGCTACGTCGCCTACCCCACCAACGACGAAGAAGACTCTGACGACGAAGGCGACGGCGAACCCTACTTTGGCGATGCAGCTAAAGACGAGGCTCCAAATAACCAAAAAGGCACCATTTACGACGTCAAAAGAATGCTAGGTCGGAAGTTCAATGACCCACGAATCCAGAGAGATAGAAAATTCTGGCCCTTTGACATCCTCGAAAATAATGGGGAGATAGAAATTAAAACACCACAAGGTCCAGCATCCCCCCTCGAAGTAACCACAGAATTGCTGAAGCATCTTAAAGGTTTAGCAGACAACTTCGTTGGCAATGACGTTCTTAGTGCTGTTGTAGCCGTCCCCGCCTACTACAGTCCCCAGCAACGAGAACTTATCAAAACAGCCTGTAACAAAGCTGGCCTGAACGTTCTTCAGCTCGTCAACGAGCCCATTGCTGCTGCCGTTGCCTACAATTTCCACAAACCTCCAACGGAAGGTCAGAAAATCAAACACTGTCTCATATTTGACTTCGGAGGAGGTACTTTCGACGTGGCGGTGCTCTCAATTATTTCGAATAAAATCCACGTTAAGACTGTGAGTGGGGACGCCCATTTGGGGGGACAAGACATCGACAATAACATGGTCGACTATTGCCTTGACCAATTTAAGCTGCAGCACGACGTAGATCTAAAAGCAAAGCAAAATTCTGGAAATCCAGAAGAACAGTCCAGGACTGTAAGCAGCATCCGACGACTTAAGAAGGAATGCGAGATTCAAAAATGCTTCTTGTCGCAAACAGGAATGCAAACTATCAGCGTGGCCGCAATGCATGGGAGCACCGACTTGATTGTTCAAATGTCCAAGGAAACTTTTAACTCTATCAACAACCAGATCTTTCAAAGTTGCATCGAAGTCATGGCCAAGATTTTGGAGGATTCAGAAATTCCAAAGGAGGACATTGACGAAGTTGTTATGGTGGGTGGATCTTGTAGAATCCCTCGAATCGGGGAATTAGTGTCGGAATTTTTTGGCGCGAAGCAGCTGTGCAGATCTATTGATGCGGATGAGGCCGTCGCTGTCGGGGCGGCTGTGCTTGCGTTCCATGCCGAACACGTTGATTTGCCTAACGTGCTGGTTCAAGAGCAAGAAGATATTTTTGACACAGATAGTGGTGATCGGTCGACGGACATGGCCAAAAGTACTCATAAACTCCACACGAACTCAATGGAACCTCATGTGGAACATGGACAAAGAACTTTAGCACCCTTTTATTTAGCCCCAATTCATTTGGAGCCTCTCAGAGGTATTTAGGTACATTTTACAATATTTTTTGTAAATAGCGTTAACTTTGCGATGTATTTATATGCTTTTTACTTTTTACAATTAAAGTGTACTGTTTGGCTTATGTCATTTTCAAAAAGACACATTTTTAGCATGGTTTGCTGTCAAAACGTTTTATATAATTACATTGTATTCCGCTGTTTAAAAGAATGTATTTAGACCGCTTTCCACTTTTGAAAAAGATATATAAATATTTAGACTGCTTTGAGCGATTAAGACAATTAGTCTTAAAACTCCTTTTTTTAAATGTTGTAAAAAGGTTGTTTGAATTTGTAGGATACCCGAAAACCCAGGGAGGCCTCGGATATGCTATTGGTATCGACCTCGGATTGACGTACGCTTCTATTGCCATCTTTAATAATAGTCAAGTTACCATACTAACAAACGATTGTGGGAGACTTAAGACTCCCTGTTTCGTAATTTTTATTGCTCCTGATGAGGACTACAGCATTACGAACCCATGCATTATAGTTGGGAATCTTGCTAAGGAACAAAGTTGTACAGAACCTGAAAATACAATTTATGACGCCAAATTAATGATGGGAAGAAACTACGAGGACCCTATGATTCAAACCCATATGAAGCAATGGCCTTTCAAAATCATCGACGAAGACGGTGCTTGTTTGATTCAGATACGTGACCGATCCTATCGACCCGAGGAGGTGACTGCAATGCTTTTGCGATACTTAAAAGAGCAAGCAGAAGGCTATTTAGGGGGTCCTGTGACACATGCAGTACTCACAGTTCCCGCTCATTTCAAGGAAAGCCAACGGACTGCAACTAAAATGGCGGGGGAAATAGCTGGTTTAAAGATCCTTCAGATTTTAAATGAGCCCACTGCCGCTGCTATTGCTTACCATCAACAAGTGCTTCAGTCATGCGTAGTCAATAAACCTAAACATCTTTTAATCTTTGACATTGGGACGAAAATGTTTGACCTAACACTTCAAACCATTGACAATGGTATTGTGACAACGCATGCGATAGACGGAGACTTGCACTTGGGTGGAAATGATTTTATTGACAGGACAGTGCAATACTGCATTCAAGAGTTTGAAAAGAAACACAAGGTTAACTTTGGCAGTCGCCATACACTAGAGGCAACAACTCGATGGGAAATATTTGAAGCAAGAAAGAGACAGACACGACTTAGGAACGAATGTGAACACAGAATACAGCATTTTAGTAGTACTGAAAGAGTCACTATTAGTGTTGAAGTTGAATGTTTCTACAATGATATAGACCTCAAAGTTAGTTTAACAATAGAGACTTTTAGCTCAATCAATCAGCAGCTATTTGACAAAATAACTCTGACTTTGGGTCGCTTAATGACAAATATACCTGAGCTACATATTACGATTGAGGACGTCATTTTAATTGGAGGATTCGCACAATTCCCAAAATTTAAGGAACTGTTCCAGAGCTATTTTGCTGGAAATGTATCCTTTCATAGAATTAAAGAGGCAGTAGCGCACGGGGCAGCAATTTATGCTAGTCAGCTGACACAATAGTCTCCGAATACTCCGTAAATACTGATGGCATTGTTTCCACTAATTCCTCAATCACTAGGTGTCCGCGGTATCACTGCGGAACGAAGCATAGTAGTAAAAGAATATGATCACTGTATAGTTTTTCATCGAAATGTAACTTTCCCGTGTAAAAGAACGATCAAATGTTTTACTACTTTTGAGAATCAATCTTCCTTCACTGTAGACGTGTGTGCATGTGGCAATTTTAATTAAAAAAATCTTCCCCTGTTGCACAATTTCATTTAAAGTACCTACCACCTAATTGTACAAAAGGAGAGCCAGTTGATATTTGCTTAATTTTACATGACGTGGGGATTGCTTTCTATGACGGCTAAATGCAGAGCTTTTGAGCCCCAAAAAGAAATTATTACAGTGAAGAAGAGTTTTAATTCTTTTAACCCGTGGAAATAGATACTTTCAGTAAATGACGCCCAATGCAAATGCCAATACATATTTAACAAATACATTATAGTTTTTGATGATTATTTCATGATAATTTATTATTCAGGATGTATCGTGTTACACTGTAGCTAATGAATAAACAAAAATGATTCAAACATTATAAAATCGCGTTTTTAAAGACCCTAGTATTTTTTTAGTACTTCGTTGTGGCACTATTGAAAGATTGAACGGCCTCTTTTATTATGTTAGCTGAGTAGTGAACCGTTATAACCCGAATTACTACGATGCAATGATCTATGAACGATTTTGGAACAACGAAAAGTCCTTTATGGGACCATTCTGCACAGAATATTGAGGAACAAATCGGGATTTTATTGAACTAGCTTCCATACACCGTTGAAGTGCCTCCTGACTGCAGATACACGGCTCGGAGATCGCAGGAACTTGATCAAGTCGTACTCGTAGGGCTGCGAGAAATACGGACCCACACCCCTGTCACTGAATACTCCGCATTCCGAGTCACGATGGGCTGGCAACTAAGAAAAATTTGACAAAATAAGTGAATTTTAAATACCCGCTGACAGCATTATGGCTTTATTGTGTACGCAACTAAATGCAATTCCAATATCCATTAATCATTTGGCCAACTAATTGTACGACATATTTATTGCTTATTTAATGGTAATTGTTTCTTAGTTTGACTAGTTAATGAATTCCTTCTCACAACTCTCGGAGCAAACAGGGCACTTACACTTGGAGCAGACGTAGTCAGTGTGGACGACCCGGTAGCAGCCGAGACAAATGGAGTGGAAATTTATTTATTTATTTATTTATTTAACTTTATTAAGGTATCAAGTTATACAGTGCATGGCATTGTTTTTCAATAACGGATACCATATATCGTACATAAGATCAATATACAGAAACAATCAATAGCGTGATGTTACAAGTTATCAACGAAATATCAGTCCAAAAGAAATATCGTACAAAGTTAGGGAGGGTAAAAGAACTTATCGCTATCACTATATCTAGACTGTACAATAAATTTACAGATAGCCTTCTTAGAGGCGTTTATAGTAGTATTATCATTACAGTCAAATGCATCAGGCCGGAAATTCCACCATCGTAAGGATCTATACTCAAAAGAACGGGTGTAGGTAGTAGTTGAGTGATTATAGGAAATGAGGAAGTTATAAGGTTTACTCGCGGATATCGTTCTACCAATTGTGCTAAGTACATATATATTCTTAAGAAAAATAACATTACATAAGCCTTTTAAGTATTTAAATGTAAACAGCATAGAGTAGTAGTAGACACGCTCTTGTATTGATGCTTACAAGTTCCAGTAAATCGTGTTGCGCTAGGTCCTTAGAATAATAGCTACTGCGGACATAATTAAAAATAGACTTATTGACATAAGATTGTAGTTTACTTCAATCTGTATAATTAACTACACCCCATATAGGTAACCCGTAATCGACAATTGTAAGAACAAGTGACTTAAGGTATAGTGAGTAAGTCTATGTACCTTTTTAACCTATTTATAACGCCAATAGTAGAGCACATTCTCTTTTGTACATAAGAGAAGTGTTCATGAAAATTTAAGTTAGCATCAAGTATAATACCTAGGTACTTAAAAGTAAACACCTGTTCAATCTCCACACCATCGCATGTAACAATTCAGTCCTCTTTTACATAGTCATTTGCCTTATGAAACATCATATATTTAGTCTTACCCATATTTATTTTCATTCCTATACTAGTAAACCAGGCAGAAATTTTAACAAGACAGTCATTCATTAGTTTACATGATTCGGTTATTGACTTGCAGCTAACATATAAAACAAGATCGTCTGCATATAGTACATAGCTGAGTGCTTTGTCAATAATAGAATACATAGGATCAATATAAAGAATAAAAAGCAACGGGCCTAAAATAGAACCTTATGGAACACCACATGAAATATTAAATAATTCGAATTCATAGTCACCAAGTGTAATATTAAAATGCCTGTTACTTAAATAACTAATCAGTAGTTTTAACGTGTGTCTATCTACACCATATATATCACGTAAACAAATGATTAACCGATAATGTGGCACAGTATCAAAGGCCTTTGTAAGGTATATAAACACAGTTACAGTACGTCCACAATTTACATCAATCCATCGAAACACATCCGTAGTAAACTTAAGTACAGCAGTAAAACATGAACGTTGTTTTCTAAACCCATGCTGGTTTTCCGAAAGTTTGTAACCCAATGTATTTAGTAATCGAGTCTGTATAACGTTTTTGAAGAGCTTGTTGAGTGTTGGCAGGATGGCGATAAGACGGTAAGAATTTGGATCACTGCGATTGCCTTTATTTTTGTAAAATAGTATGACTTCAGCTGTTTTGAATTTCTTGGGATAGCATCCAACTGATAAGAATAAAGTAAAGAGAACTGCAACGGGTATCTTCTTGACAGCTTATATCTTGATGTTGGTCTGCTAAGGATACCCTGTCACTACAGGGACTGATTATAAAAGCACTACTAAGTAATGTACATATATCATTTGGCTCATTAACATTAACGCCGTTAGAAGATAATTCAGTTTTTTTAGACCGTACAGTGGTTTTACCTACAAGTTTGTCATGGACTCTCCATACATCATCACTAGAATTTGATGCATTAACAAATTGTTGAAAAAAGAATGTTTGCTTAGCCTGCGTGATCATAATATTTACAGTACTACGAAATGATTTGTATTGCTCAAAGATAATGCTGCAGTTGAAGGAACGAAACTGCTCATACAAACAATTTCTAGCATCCATTAGATGACAAATATCATCAGTCATCAATTCAAACGAATGCCCCTTAACTCTCATTTTTACAATGGGTGCATACCTATTAATGACAGAATTTGTGAGGTTGGTAAAATTATCAAGAGCTAAATCAACGTTTTTACATGCAGATAATAAATCTCACGGAAGCTTACATAATTCCGTATTTACAATACTCCAGACAGTTTTTGTATAGCTGCGAGCATACGTAGACGGTACATTAGTTCTATAGCTTTTAAGTACGACAAAGACAAGGTCATGATCAGAGGATTGAAAGTACATAGTACCGCTTTGAGCTACTCGACAAGTATTTGAAACATATATATGATCAATAAGGGATAAACTGGTGTCATGAACCCTTGTATGTACATCAATTCTTTGAGACAAATCGTATGTATTTGACAGACACAGTAATTTCTTTCTTTGTAGGCTAGGAGAGACAAGTCAATATTAGAATCACCAAGTAAAATAGTTTTCAATTCTAAGGGTTTGAGATACAGCAGAATGCTATCTAAGCACGTCAGAAAGCTATTGAAATTGATGTGTGGTGGCTTATAGGTAGATATAACTAAGAAAGGTTTACAGTGCATAGTAGAGCAACGAAAAACATTTATCTCGAGCTCATGGGAAGTACAATATTATGCAAAAGTTCAAAAAATGAGACGCTATCACAAAAATAGATAGGCGTACCACCACCTTATCGACTGCTTCTATCCAATCTAAAGTTAGTATGTCCTAGAATAGTATATTGCCGTAGCATAACATTCTCATCACATTTTGTCTCAAGTACAATCAAAACATCAAATTCGTACTTATCAATTAAATTGCTTACATCGACTAGCTTGTTACAGAGTATTGACATTAATGGAACCTATCTTTAGTCCTTTTAATAGCTTAACATTATTAATGTTACTATGGTAATATACTTACATATTCAGGGAATGAATCGTGGATTTCATGGGATGGAAATAGACAAGACATACAATACCACGTTTCGTCAATATTCCTTAAATACACCGAAGATAAGCCATAGCACAAGCAGTTAGTCAGCACAAAAGAGTTTTCTCAGCAAAAGCAAGTCCACGGAGATAAACACAAAGATCGGAATTTAATCAAGTCCATGTTGAGACAAGTCCGATAATAAACCGATTTGCAGAGAAGACAGTGTAGCACGCACCGTGCATATCCAGGCTTCAGATGACACATTCTGCACTTTTTGCTTGGAGATACTGAATGAGCCATTATAGGACCAAGTTGCACATATAGAGATGGAGATAAGTACTACTATAGATAATAGAGGTATACAAAAGAGTGGAAGTAAGTAACAAAGGAAAAGTGCACTAGGGACAAGTGACTATGTAAAGAGAACAGGTCAAGTGAACCTACCTGGAGCTCGTCCGAAAGCACTATGAAATATGTGTCCCACTTGTCCCCACCACCAGTGCTTTCTCCCGAAAAATCCGCTCACCCTTTGAAATCCCCCTCGAAGCTACAAAATGTCTCCCTTGAATCTCGTCGAAATGCAGTTTTGCCGAAAAGCAGTTTCTCTTGTGGGTCTTTCAGTCACTTTTCTGATGTTCGGGGAAGCAGTAAAACACTTTCTTACAACTAAGGCAAAACTTTGTGCTGGAGGCGAAGCAGAGACTACAAAAGCAGCCGCCGTCGTTTCCAGTATTTATTTACATGGCAATTAGAAGATGTGATTTTTAATACAAAGAATTAGGTAATTTGCGCTAAGTCTAGTTTCCAGGTAAAAGCATTTGGACGCTAATTGTTATTTTAAACCTTGGACTTAAGACTCAACTTTTTACCACTTGGCTTTAAAAAACCTAAATGCAATTCTTAACGGACGATTTGTGGATTTGTGTTGATTTGTGTTGATTCTATTGGAAAAGAAATTCCGTTACTTTAGTAATCTTCATGCTTTTACAGGTTCCGCGTTCCAATTTCCAATTTCACAAGTTTTCACATTTTATTACACTGTGAAAGAATCTATTGATCCATTTCACAGTTTCTCAATAATAAATGTAGAGCAATCGTATTATTGTAAACATGACAAATACGAAGGCTCATCCGTGTTTATAGTTATTATTAGTATCAATACGTAGGTATAAATACACGCTGATAATAAATAAACAACATTCGATTGACTGAATCCGAACTGCTCACACACTTCCGATTTATTCAATATTCTCTCATACTTTACTTTAGCCCAAGTTTACTAGAGACGTCGCTAGTTAAACTTCGATAGCTACAATCAAAGTATCTACGATCATCAGCACAAACTCTAACCTTCGACAAGTTTATCTTAACACGTTACCAAGCACTTTTAGACTCCGATTTTGAATTTTTATCACAGTTAAAATTTTGAATTTCAAAGCCACTGAGCTAAGCTTTTACGTTTTACAATTTACAATTTACAATTTCTACTGAGTAATTGACATACGAACAAAGTATTGATATTTTATTTAGTATACAAGTTTCAAGTTCAGTTTCTTCACAGCTCGTATCACATTTGACGGTGTCAGCAATAAAATTCCGATCGTGGGTGTTGACTGAGACGACTGCAATTTACCGGAAACTATAAACAATAACAATTTCTTATAACAAGCATAAGCCCATTATTAAAATCATTCAAGTTCATTTATTTGTTTTGGCCAGCAATTAAATACAATTACAAGTGATTTTATAATTATTTTTGAGCTTCTACGACCAATTTTTTAAAGTAATTCCTTTTACAAGCGATTTCTTGGCAAATTTATGCCCAACACGAGAGCGAAGAACCAGAAGGAAGGCACCACTTTACCACCCGAAGTCCTCAATACCTACGTACCTACAAGACGACTTTGGACTATACAGAGTCAAGACCCACAAGGCACAGCCGCAAACACCAAACGTTTAATTTTCTGCGACTCCATCAACGATTCGGGCATCGGCTCTATTTTAGTTGAAAATTCCGTACAATTGGACGAGCTTGAGCAAGATATTCTATTCAATTTGGACAGAAGCATCTGGCCAGAACAAAGTGAAATAGAAACCCCAAGTCCATCATCCTCCACTTCTTTCGAATTTATCGACACACAATCATCACCAGGCAATTATTCAGTGGATCCAGATCACTATACAATCTACTCTCTCTTTGGTGACGACATAGAAGAACTATTCACAGAAGAAACACTTCATCCTTACTTCTACATTGTCTATCGAGGTAATACAATAATTAACAATCCTATCAATAATACAATGACGCATAAACCAACCAAGCTCCGAAATATCCGATTTGAGACGACCGGCTGTGACCGTCTCAACAAGCCATCCGATTACATACAATGGAAACGGTTCATTCTCAACGCCTTGAACACTGAGCGCATAGGAGATATTCTCTTTACCGCCAACCAGCTCCCGAAGTGGCCACAACCATCAACCTTTGCCTCTGCGGGACGCCCCACCCAAGATGAATTTGATGCAGTCAACATTTGGGAACAAGCAAACGGACTAGCACTGGCTCTCATGAATTCCACAATGAGCCGTGAATACCGTGATCAATACGTAGCTCACACCAACGCAAGAAATCTTTGGATGGCTATCGACCTACAATTCACACAGGTATGTGACACTAACGAGGAAAAGGCATTCGAGGATTTTCAGACTCTCACAATGAACAAGGAAGAGGGTCTAGAGTTCTGTCGCAAGCTCAAGCCATCTGCAATGCACTCGGGCGAAAAATCACTCCAAAAGATCTCCTCTCACGGGCAACAAGAGGGATTAGATGTCCTAAATACACCCCATTCCTCTCAGCCTGGCAACTAGGAGTTCGACCAGCTGACCGGACCTGGCAACGATTCATGGAGGAACTCACCGTCTACGAGACTCAATTTGACGGGTTTACTTCTGTGACTACTCCGACCAGGATGTTTTCTGCTGTCTCCACCCAACCACCCACGGACAATTTTGACCATGATCAATTTAAATGTCAATTAGTTCCGAAAAACGGAAATCGAGGTAACAATCGCAACAATAATAACAATAATAATCGTGGCAATAACAATCGTAACAATCACAACAACAATCGCAACAACAATCGTAACAACAACAATGGCAATGGCAACGGCAATCGTGGAGGTGGCAATCGCAACAATAAACCAAGGGCACCAAGAGGCGCTTGTTTTGAGTGTCACTCCATGGAACACAAGAAGCAGGACTGTCCCGTCTTGCAAAAACGGCAACAAGAAGCAGTCAACGCTGGCCGTCCACCCCGGGGAAAACATGCTGTCGATGGTAACAACAATAATCAGAACAATAACAATAAAAATTCCCCTAACAATAATTTACAGCAACGCACCAACCAAGTAGTCGCAGTGGCCAAGATCACCGCTGGACTTCCAATCATGCCAGCCAAGGACGGGATCATTTAATACCCACAAGAACACATCCGCATCCTAGCCCAATTAGGAATCAAGACGGCGAAGGAAAATGACTCGGACGTTTGGTATTGGGATTCCGGTGCGGAATCTCACATGGCAGGTTGTGCATCATGGTTCAGTGAGCTTCATAACTTACAGAATATCATTACAATTACAACCTCCAAGGGGGACGATTTCCACTGTACACAAGCAGGTACCGTTGTTTTGGAAGCCTGTTCTTACGGTGAATGGAGGACCATCGTTCTCAAGGATGTACTATACTTCAAGAGGGGCATGAATTTATTTTCACAACGACGACTAGTCGCTGATGGATATAGATTCTGGGGCACCCGAGACTTCATGAAACTAGAACGCAATCAAGAAGATGTCTGCTACGAGGGAGAAGCGAGCCACGTGCCAGTGATGCACGTTATGCGATTTCAACGCGTCTTCACCCTTAGACAGCGATCTTACAGGATGAAACAGGTACAGCCTACAATCTTTCGTATGCACGAGCAACTAGGCCATGTAAATTACAAGTATATCAAAGCTACACTGGACAAGAAAGCAGTGCACTGCACCAATGCTCTGAAGGATGAACGTCACTGCTATATCTGCGTTAAAGCAAAGGGGACTTGCAGACCTTACACCTCATCTCCAGGACCGAATGCACAGGTGGCAGGTGAACTCATTCATATTGATTTAGTTTATGCTCTGGACAATTCAAACCAAGGTAATAAATACTTTCTACTAATAAAAGATGACTTCACCAATTTCTGCACGGTTTACTTACTCAAGAATAAAGACGCGGAAACTACTCTCAATTGCATCCAGGATACAGTTACCATGCTGGCCCGACAAGGGTCTGAACAAGGCTACGACAAGATTAAATCCTGGACTGTTAAGAGGATTAGAAGCGATCAAGGCTCCGAATTTGATAACAATGTTTGGACTGCATGGACTGAGGGACAAGGCATAGTGCACGAACTCACTCCCGTCGCTGCAAAACAAGCTAACGGTAAAATAGAACGGGACGTTAGAACTGTGAAGGACATGGCAAGAGCCATGCTGATGGAATCTCGCCTCCCCGAGTCTCACTGGGAGGACGCTGTTGGGCATGCAGTTTTTATACTCAACAAACTATTGAGCTCCACCAACACCACCATGACTCCACATGAAATGATTTTCGGCAAAAAGGTAAATATTTCCAATTTTAAAATATTTGGGTGCCCAGCTGCAGGAAAAGAACTAAACCAGACCCTGAAGCCTTGGGCTCAACGCACACGTGAAGGATGGTTCGTCGGCTACAAGAGCATCAAAGAAGCCAAGATTTATGACCCAGAAGCTAAACAATACTTCCTATCAACTCACGTTGTCTACTATGAAGACCTGATCCCTGTATTTCCCAAGCCAGGCGAAGGTGCGTATATAATCTTTGAAAAACAAGCTGAACTGGACGAGAATCGAAGGGACTTCATTGACAGAATGAAAATCCCTAAGACCACCAATTCAACCCTTTCAAGAAGTTCAAAGTGGACCGACAATCAACCGGACTCAGGCGAAGAAACTGACACCATTTCCCATTCAGGTGACGAAAGTCCATACATAATTGATGTTGAATCCGATAATGAAATTGACTTACCAGTAGAGAATTTATCACTCAACCCAATGTAGGATGTTTTAACATCCTACCTATTAAAATAAAATAAAATAAAATAAATTATTCATTGGGTCGATTTAACCGAACTTCATACAACCTGACTCAACCAGTCACTGTGGGTGAGGAAGATAGGAGGCTACCGCATCAATTTTTGTCTCGGTCATAT
>JAQFZC010003124.1:0-19909 GCA_034695205.1 Dicyrtoma fusca
TGCTACTGGCATTTTCAAAAAGTACTAAAAGTATAAATTTCAAATTTTTAAAATCTTTAAAACGGGTGTGTTATGCTTATTTTCAAAAAGATTTAAAAGTACTTGATTGCACGTTTTGAAGAAGCTCAGAACAGTACATCTGCCTTTTAAAAACGACGCAAGGTCAAACGTGCTAATTGTATTCACATTTTGAAAGGAAAAAGCTAAAGTAAAGCAATACTTTACTTAGACTTTTGCTTCCTACAAAGGTCGAAGTAGTTTTTGGAAGGCCCCTTATCTGTAGTCAACACAAATTCTGGCAGTGGACTATATTGAATGGAAGAGAGACTGGCATTTCATGGATTTTTGAAGGGACACTTTGCCTTTGAGCGTGGTATGTACCTACGCTACGTAGCATTATGTAAATGTCTAATTTTGTGAAATATGCTGAAAAATGAGAAATGTTTTTTAAAAAGAAAACGTGGAGATGATGATATGCGTTCGTCCTGTCCAGTTTACACGTGTCATGTGTGTTGTTAGTTTGCGCTGCTCAGTCTGTTGAGTTTGAGTTTTGAAAAGTGTGAGACAGGGTTTCTGTTCGTGTTCATTTGGTGAGGACGCGTTCCCACTTGAGAGTGTCACTCTGACAGCCAAAATACAAATTCCAAATTACAAATTCAGACAAGTCCTCATTGCTATGGACAGGACACTTACACTTGTTAGACTTGGTGGGAGGGAGTGTTCATATATCATGTCGCGTATTTAGTGAATCCCTTTAAAATCCATTAGAATAATTTTATTGCAGGGGAAACTATTTGCTTGTATACTTTTTAAACCCGCTATCCTCAGTTACAGTATTTTCCACCAGCTACCACTATGCAAAGTTGTATGCTACTATAAAGTTGAAGTCAGTTTTTATCGTCTAAAACTACCTTTACAAAATATGTAAAAAATTATCAAAATATATGTGTGTTGGGAATAAAATAAATCCTGGGGTGAGCGACCCGCACATTTTACTTTATTTCCTGTGTTCGACTTGTACCCTTTGATTTTTGTTTCCTTCTCTTTTAACTCTTTTTTGATGTATTGCGTATTGGAATGTGACTTTTTTCATCTGTATTTCCGATAGATATTCGGAAAATTCAGTAAGTAGTTGTTTTTGCTTCCCCATATGGACATCTGTGTGCACACAGAGTTGCTGTCAAAAGGACACGTGTGCAGTCCACCTTATAGGCAGTGCAGATAGCTGATTTTGCAGCACTGGTTCGAGTAGCTTCGGTAGAACGAGGTGGGAGCGGCGGTTCTCGGTGGTTGCTACATGGTCGGACTACAATGGAAAGAAATAGAATGTTGAATTGGATCCTGCTCCTCACGTAGAGTTGGTATATTTAAAATTCTCAAGCTGTTCCGTGTTTACAAGATAAAAAAAAATGTCGTGTGCATTATCTGTGCAGTGATTGTTGTAAAGTCTGTCGTTGTAATCGAGGAGGGAAGGTAGACATGGGAGGCTCTCCGTGAAGGCAGAAATCAAAATCAAATCTTTTGGTATGTGTGTGCTTGTGTGTATCTGGTTGTGTGTTCTGTCATTCACGGTTCATTTCCATTCATGTTCACTTTATAGGTTTCTTTCACGTTTGTTTGGCTGCAGCCGTAGATACAGGCATTCTTATATAGTTGCTCATAAATTACAAAACTAATATAAAATATGAAAAATTCTGTGTAGGCGTCCATTCATTTCATTCCACTGCATTCTATTGTGCTCTGCTCTATCATCCTTCTCTTGCATTTCATTTGACGAGAATGATAGAGAGGATAAGGAGATGCGAGGCATATATTATATGAGGTCAGAGAGGCGAGATGAAAGGAACCACACAAATATTACAACTTGGGCAAAAGTCTTAGTTTTAAATATATATTCAAATTTTAAACAATCAAAAACATTATTGCTCCAAG
Organism: Dicyrtoma fusca; assembly: GCA_034695205.1. Lineage (NCBI taxonomy): Eukaryota > Metazoa > Arthropoda > Collembola > Symphypleona > Dicyrtomidae > Dicyrtoma > Dicyrtoma fusca. The sequence goes on from JAQFZC010003124.1 coordinate 1,933, forward strand.
TCTTTTCGAAAGAGTGTAGTAACATATGAGGAAAGGAGTGTTTTACAATTTCCAAAGCTTTTTCGGGGGTTGAAAAGTGTCAAAACTTGGAAAGAAGCTTTCTAGAAAGGGTCAAAACATAATTCATTTTGCAAAAGTAATGATACAAAAACAAGGATACATTATTAGCATTCCAGCCGGTTTTTCTATGACTTGATAGCATTTGCAAGGTCCCAAGTTCCAACAGAAAACATTGTCATATAGGATTACGGTATATACTAGATATCTATATTCTATATCCATACTTGTGTTATAGATGAAGGTGTGTTCTCTTGTTTTGTGTTCAGTATGGCTCTCGTCTTTCTCGGTCTGTGTGCATTTTGCTGCTTGACGATCTCTTGAATTTGAATGTGCTCAAGAAAGACCGACCGACCGACCTACCGAAAGTTAAAGATCCATAAGGGGTGATGATCATATAGCACAGATGCCTATGGAAATAAATAGCTATAGCTGTATATGCAGGGAGAGAGCTCCATTGCATTCCTAGCACAGCTTGAAACATGTTGTAGTACAAAAGAAAATAGGATTTCTGTGATTTTACCCTGTGAAGGATTTTGCATGCATCCTTCCATCTCCATCCTTTAACTTTTTACCATGGTATTTTAATTATGTCTGCATATGAATTCTTGCGGGCTGGGGGGCTGCGCAGATAGTACGTCCTATAATTAGCTTCGCTTCAAGCATACCTTTCCTAGAAGCCAAACGGACATTTTGGTATGGATTGGGATTTTGACGCAGGTCCTTATATAAGTTGATTTAAATAGTCTATGCTAGTCAGATACTCGAGAAAGAGGTAATACCGTAGAAGCTCCATGCAATGGTTAGATAAAAACTTCTTTATATCCACTCTTGTGTTCGGAAATTGAGATGGATTAGGATTTTGTATAGGTAAGTACAGTTTGGATCTCCGTTGTATTTATTTAGTTTCTTTTTGCTATTTGAAAAAAAGTGTAAATACCACTTTTACACATTTTCAAAGAAGTGTGCATAGCATTTTACTATTTGAAAAAAGTGTAAATACCACTTTTAAATATTTTCAAAGAAGTGTGTATAGCATTTTACTATTTGAAAAAAAAGTAAATTACCACTTTAACACATTTTCAAAGAAGTGTGCATAGCATTTTACTATTTGAAAAAAGTGTAAATACCACTTTTAAACATTTTCAAAGAAGTGTGTATAGCATTTTACTGCTTTGAAAAGTGATAGTTAGCGGTTTGGCTACATTTGAATCCGTATTACAATGATATTTTCACTCTTTGTAAACACATAAATGTACATAGGTTTATTAGAAGCTGAATGTTTGGAACTCAGGTCAAAATGACATTAAAAGAACGCTGGACTTTCCCCACATTGTTTCTTGAGCCAAACTTTGTGTGAAGATGTCATATTGAAATTCTAGACGTATAATGTGGAGTGGGGCAATGCGCAAGCGCAGGCTGACTGAGATTAATATTCAAAAAAAAAGTCTGTTTATAATTTGTGCCTATTATTGTTGTGAACATGTGCATGCATACATACCATTGGATTCCATGGGCCATGCCCATAATAAATTATGTGATTGTTGTTTTCGTCCAGTCTCCTGTATTTATTTGGTTTGTTGAAAAGGGATGCGGAGATGTAAAAGAAAATATTTTACAATTTATAAAGTGACCCTCCACATACAAAGCTGCTGCTGCTATCAGTGCAGTGTGGCTTCATCTTTCATTTCCATTTCATGACCACCATCGAGCAGAACGAGAAAGAGAGAGAGAGAATTGACAGACATAATGAAAAAGTGTATACCTGTATACCTAATATATTGACGTCTGATTCTGATATACCTACCTATATTACATATTTATATGTATTTATATTGACAAAAAAATCCCCCATGTATCTTCGGCTTTGACTGTTTAAGCTTTGACTCGGACGTCGGACCGGCCGGGCCGGACCCTTTGACTGCAACATTATTAGGTATGGCGGTTGGTAAAAAAAAATAAAAAACAGAATATAGCCAAAGCCCACTGCCACTGCCTGTGCCACCGCTGCTCATGCTCGTGTTTATGTTATTTTATTTTCTGGTCATGCTGAGGATGCTGAGATTCTGTCTGGAGAAAAAAACGGATGGGTTTATCTGTACCATAGACTTACAGATAGGGGAATTTGGGATCCAAATATAAAGAAATCTATTATTTCTATTAATGCGTTTAAATTTATTCCTCCTGCTACACAAATAGTAGCAAAACCTTCGAAATAGGAATGTTATTTTGCAGTTGCATTTCTGTAATTTAATTGAAGTCGGGTGTAGTATTAATCAAAATTGCCAAATCGGAGTATCGACTGATTTGTTTTGATTATGTTCATGCTGTGATTCCTCCTTGCTTTATTGATACACGCCTGATGAATTTTCGGTATTAAAACTGTATTTTACAAATACATCGAGATAAAGGTACTTAGACTCTTTATAGTCTATATAGACATTGGCTTTTAAATTAATTATCTACGTGAAAGCCATTGGTCATGATTTTGATTATGATGATGGTGGGGATCTCCTGATACAAATAATGATAAGGCTTTATTGCTTATTATTGTTGATGACGTTTGTTGGTTGAACTTCTTTGTGTTCTTCGTTCATTACATATTGAATTGCGTTACTTTCTTGTATCTACGTACTTGTAAGTATCAGACACAGAGCGTGTAAGTACTTCCATTTATTTGGTTGCTATGCATAATTAATTGTAGCTATCTGTCAATGTGAATGCGTAATTACCAATACTGCATTAATAGGTGCTTAGTGTACTTAAATGTTATTACCATGAAGACTTGATGGTCATTTATATGCGAGGGGGCTTGCAAGTATTACGTCAGTCGAAATTCCGCCGTCTTTTATAATACACTGCAAGTTTTCAAAAATCCTAAAACTCATTGCTTTCATATTCCAAAACAGTTTTAAACACAATATTTTGCACCCCGATACAGTTTTTCTATGACGTAATAAGCGCAAGAGGCCCTTTAGTGAAACATAGTTTTCCATCTTGCATTAAATGTTTGGATGGGACTGTATTGCCCTCGTTATTTGTGATTTTTGTTGGTAACATAGAAATATAATGAATGGTAAGGCGTCACGAGAAATTGACGAAATATGATATTATGATTTCCAATTTTGAATTCTGCTGGTATAATTTTGGAATGTGGAATGTGAAATGAAATAGAAAATGCATTATGATGATGATTATGACTATTTATGAGCATCGCTTTGGAATTAGATTTAGCGTAGACATGTTCTTTACCCGGTGCGGGTGTTAATGTTTTATTACATTTTTATTTTTGGAACTCTGATTATTACTGTAGTTGTTCATGTGGATGTCGTATAGTTTTGAATTATGAATATTATTTTGTCTTGTGTGTGTTTTTTTTTCGTTTTGTTTCATTTCTGTTTTGTTTTGTAGTTCCGTTTCGCGATCTGCCCAAGTACAATCCCAAGCGCCGGAGCATAATTTCCCGGGCTCTGTCCGACCCAAGGCTCAATGGGTCATTGACCTGTCTCGCGGGGCGACTTTCCCGAGGCCCGCCCAGTCCGTGTCCGTCCAATAGATCCCTTCCCCCCTTCAGCTCCGCCTCCTGCGCCTCCTCCTGTCTCTCAGAATGCTCCGCCCACACGACCGGAAGCGGAGGAAGCTGCTCCGACTCCAGCTGCTACTCCGGCGGAAGCAGTCACTTCGGCAGTGAGGACAACTGCGGCTCCGCCTTTACTGGTTAATAAACACAAATACAATCTACAGCCATGCACTTCCAAGGGGAAGAAGCTCAATGACCCATTTTACAAGTTTTAGTAGTGCATCAGGGGTTTGTCTCCACCTTTCTGCGCCTTTTGAGGCGCGTAAAATGTTTTTTGTGTTTTCGAACAGTACGTCAGTTGACTATTTTGAAACAAACGAACGTATTATGTATGATTTTTTAAAAAAAGAACAACACTTGGGATTTCATGTTTTTAAAACAGTTTAAAATTTGTATGACATGTTCATAAGAAACAATAGTGATTTCTACATTCTAAAAAAGGGTATTTTTACTATTTTTCAATTTCAGTTTAAGTTTTTTAAAGTTATCTGTGTGCCTAGTTTACACGTTTTTGAAATATGCAGTTCCTATGTAGTTAAAAACTGTCCTGTTCTGCTTTTTAAAACATCCGGTAGAAAAGAACCATGTAATTTTGAAACAGTTCGTATAAACTGTAGTGGGAGTGTGTACTTACGATAGGAATTATACAGATATACTAGGGACTTAAAAAATGTTGTTAAAAATGGAGATTTGCACTGGATGCTTTCAGTACAAAAATTTCGAGAGCGGTCATTTAGCTTCTTCTCCGCCCGGAAACGCAACTCGTACATGCCTATACGCACCACCAACAAACATTTGTAACTTTTAGTGAGAAATCTACTAACTTAATTACTCACTGAATTCATTTAAAAACTAACAACTTCGAAATAGAGCGTGCTCATCAACTGTACTAACAACTACTGTACTACACTAACAATTTATGCCACTACTGCTATGCAAATGAGACCAGAGTTTATGATTACAATATCTAAGATCCATGGCAATGCCAGGAATGTACATGCCTCATTAATTATCACATTATATCCACTGCAAACTGATTACACGATCTCTCTTCATTACGTACCTATGTTTTCAGTCGCATACTCCCAGTTTAGTTTTGAAGGAATTTATATCTGAGAAAGTGTATATATTTTCCATCAAAAACAAAATGACGTATCGTCTCTGCCTCTTAAGAAGTAAAATTATAAATCCAATGTGAAATCGTAGGATATGCCAGAATTTGCTTCTTAGGAGACGGTTTATAATGTATCAATGTAAAATATTACTTCTGTGGCATGTACAATCCTTATATTTGTTTCAGTGCTTTGCGTAGTACTAGTATAGGTAATTTAACAGCAGTCATGTTAAAATAAATAGTACCTACTTATGTATCACATTAATACAAATTTAATGTTATGCTTTAGCATTAAATTTGTATTTTTGTTTGTTATTAAATCTAAAATTAACGGTAAGCTTTTTATTCTTCGCCCTCTAGTTTTCGTGGGTCCTATGCATACCTATCTGCCTGTGTCTGTTTGTACTACTAGTTGTGTAATTAGTGTAATTAGCTTATTTTGAGACTTAAGGATGCGAATTGCGAGTGTCATGTTGTTTGCTGTTGTTGGCTGGAATTTTTGATTTTGGAATGTGGAATGTTGGCTCAATTTTTGAATGGTCTGTTTGTGAGTTGATATGTATCTGTGTGTGTGTGTGTGTTTAGAAGTAGTAACATTTATGTAGAATATGCATTAGGAAGGTAGCCACTCATAGATGGAGGAATGCAGACTGGGAATGGGAATGTCATGTCAAATTAAACATTATCAATAATAATTTTTAAGGCCTAAACAGTTGTTGAATACCTATTTTATTTATTATCATTACTCTGTATGGATATGCACAGGAGGAAGCAGGGGGTAGCTCTTGACTTACACTTCACTACACTACGCAGATAGAAGTTTATCGTATTAATTAAGCTGTTGGAATTTTCAAATTTGGAATTCTCTATTGACTCCCGTCATTAATTTTGAGCTTGCCTGTATGCCACCTGCACTACCTACTGTACTCATATCCCTACCTACATAGTATATTCTTGGGTTTGGTATAATGTATGTAGGTAGGTATTAGTATCTCCGTAGCTTAGATGCATGCCGTAAAAAAAACAGATTTTTTTTTCAAGTGGGAAATAACAGTAATAAAGTAATAATAATTGCTATAATGTGTTACGGCTTTTTCCCCAAGCCCGATGTAATAGTGTAAGAGTGCTGTGGGTGGGTAATGCCAATGGTGGTATGTACATACGGTAGTTGATTGTTACGCAGTGAGCGTAGGGGAGAGAGCCTATTTAGTATTTACTAGTTGTTTCGTTATTTATTTATTTATTTATTATTCTAATCGCTCTACGCTCAGACGTTTAGTTGTTTAGACTTTTATGGGTTAAATACTTGCTTGGAATATTAATTTCTATTTTGGTGGTGGTGGTGATGGTATGGTGGGGGTGTGCTTTGAATGGAGATTGCATAGCCTTCCAAGTTGCAGTCCAGTCAATGACGCCAGAAGCAGAAGCCGGACGCAATGGGATCTGCATTTGTGCATAGTTTTTTTTTGAAAAATTGTGCAAAGTAAACCTATACAGCTATGTACAAATATGTGTACTTTATATTTTTATTTATATTTTTTTTAAATCGAAAAACATATTATTTTATTAAAAAAAAGTTTTCTACAAAGCAGCATCGCTACTCAAATATTATGCTTTCTTTCTATGCTAAGAATATATAGAATAATATTATTCTTTTTTTTTATTATGCTTGTTTTGCCATTGTTATTAGACAAGTGCATCTAGTATTGTTGTTGGACACTTTTCAGTCACTTGCTGGGAAACCCTTTCAAGGTAAAATCAGACAGAGGGCTATATGTACATATGTATACGATACTAGTTTGTTGGCAATGCTACTTGGTACTTCCCTGGCACTTTTGACACAAGGCATATGTCATGTCGAAAAGTAGAAAATATGTAAATGAATAGTTATTAGTGAGATTTAAAATGTTTAACTCGGGATTTTTTTATGTAGGATTTTAAATGTATGTAGGTATGTAAGCAAGTAGCTGATGCATATTTAAAGAAATGTACCACATAAAAGTAAGTGGTAAGAGTGTTTACGGGCAAGTTAAAAACTCTTACAAAATAAGGGCTGAAGTTATTTTTGCCAGACGCACTCTAAAACCTAAACCTAATCGAAAGTACTAGTTACGCATAGGCGTAGGTATGCTGTGAGATGATCGTCTTTGAAAACATCGTCCACAAAAAAGATTTTATTGTAATCGATATAGCTGTACAGCATTTAATAATAATACTAAATAGCAGTATATATTATTAGACTATTATGAATACGTACTAGACTACTATGAATACGTACACTGGGATGGTGAATGGGAATAATTTTTCACTGTATTTTGAATCCACCTTTTGAGTCTGTGTGTGCGTTTAAATAATCGAATAATTAATAATTGTAAGACTTAATCGTAATTACCTAATTTAACTGCGGTTGTGGGTGCTGCCTCTGTTGTGTGAATGTGTGGGTTGGTTGGCTTCCGAATGATGAACTAGTTTTACTTAAAATCACTAATATTGAAAGTTTTATTAGGTAAGTTTGTGTAAAGCTCGTGCCAAAGTTATTACGAGGGTAATTTGTAATAATGTAACTTGTTTGTTTTGGGTGATTGTGTGTGATTAGATAAGAGCTTGGACCACAGTGACATCACGAGCGACAGTTCAGGGGTGGGGACGTGCAATAGTGGGGGGAGTGGCTCCAGCTATGACGCCACGCCCACTGACCCCTCCCTCATTCTCCCCGGCATGATGGTCGTCTGTGTGGAGAACTTCACCCCTCAGTCCCCCCGCCACCTCAAGCTCACTGAAGGCGACATTATTGAAGGTACACGAGCCCAGGAATGAGCCAAAAAACATTAAATTAAATACATTTTGTAATTAATTTTATTAATCAAAGTGACTGCTAACATTTGAAATTTGTTGTGATTCCAGTGACGGCCTCGACGGACACGGGTCTACTGGAGGGTTCCCTTCGAGGTCAAATGGGCTTGTTCCCAGCTGTATGTGTTCAAGAGATTCGAATGAAAATCTATGAGAGTCGCAATCATCTCGTTCCTCCCTCCCACAGAACTCCCGGGAGACGAGAAACCAATTCTAAACAATATGCCAATGCTCCCCGGATTAAGAAAATGTATGCAGAGTATGCTGCCCTTTTATATGTCTACCTCTATTTCCGTAGTTCTTGAGTTGTGTGCCGTATTTTTTTTTAACTTACGTCGTAGTTTTATGACATGCCTGTTGAAATTGGATTGACAAGCAGGAGATTTAATGTGTTATTTTGCAGATGGGGTGAACCGCACACTGTGATTCTGCATCGTGGCCAAAAGGGTTTCGGTTTTATTCTTCGTGGTGCCAAGTCTGACTCTCCACTGATGGACTTGAGTCCCTCGGACAGATTTCCCGCTCTTCAGTATTTGGATGACGTGGACACGAATGGAGTGGCTGATCGAGCTGGACTCAGAAAAGGCGACTTTATTCTGGCCGTAAGAATGAGAATTTCCGTGAATGATAATTGTATCAAGGGACAGCTTATGTTGGCTGCTTGCCATAAAATAAATGAGGTTTTTGTTGTTCGACTGTGTACAGATCAATGGGCTGGACGTGTCACAGTCCTCCCACGAGACGGTAGTGGACTTGATTCGGAAGTCAGGTGAACTCGTGTCCCTCACCGTCGTTGGACTGTCGCTGCCATCGGCCATTCCGGAAGAGAACTCCAAGCCGGGGTCGCCTTCCTCACTCACGTGCGACCAAAGCTCTGGGGGCACACCCAAAGCTCAATATCACTTTGCCACCTTACCGCGCAAATACTCAGGTAATATCCATGGTAAGACACATCAGTTAAGAAGCAAAATGAGGTATAGACTATGATTTTGTATTGGATATACCTTATTTTGCTTCGGTTCTTAACAAATGATATAAATGCTGTATTTTGTTTGCTATAACTGCATGTATGGTCCAGGTGGGGATGAACCTAATGAGCCTTTTAATAATATTTTACGGAAACGTTTTTATAAATGCGTTAATATTATGCATTCCAATTTTTTTTAAATGAGCTCTATTGTATTGTACTTTTGGAAAATGTATACATACATGTATGTGTATCTATCTCTTGTATTTTTCTTTTCCACTTTTTCACTATATTTTTGCCTTTTGTAAAAAGTTTATATATCTGATCATTAGTTTTTTATTGTTGATCTACATACGCCGTGTTAAATTTATATGTAAAAATTGTGTTCAGGCTCAAGTGGACCAAATGTACCCTCACCCCCTCGTCGCGATCCAAATACCAGTTTAAGTGTTGGGCGGACACGAGCCAAGTCCATGGTGGCTGCTTTAGCGGATCTTGGTAAGTGAATTAATTAAATCTAAAAAAAAAGTGTGCATCTATCTAGAACTGAAGAGTACTGATATATAGACTTGTTGGTCTGTCTATTGACACCGTATTAATTGACCACCAGCCTTCATTTAAAAAATACGGCTATATGCATACATATATACGAATCGGCTTATTTTGTAGGAGCCAATAATAATGTGAATGTTGAAGGCGGTGTTGGAGCGAAATCAAATTCTGTGGACTCAATTGCTGGAAAGCCTCCCCTTCCTCCCAACAACAACAACAATGCCAACAGTAATGGAACAAATAATGGAAGTATTTCTGGAGTTCAACCAAAAACTGCTTCGATCCGAGCACGACCCACGTCTGGTCGAATCACTGCTTCGGAGATTCATGAGATCTTTGCAGAAAAAGCTTTGAACGGCGGTGCTAGTGGCGATGAGAAGGCTTCCTGGACCTGTCCGCCATCTCCCCTCCCAGCCGGCGGTCACAAAATATATGCGAGCGTCTCGGAAATGAAAAGATCCAAGGTATGTTATTATCACAGCAATTTAATCGTTTCATTTTATTTGTTAATATTTTGTAGTTTAAATTATGTACATATACTTGTAAGCTTATTTTTAGTCGCTTTGTTAGTGAAAACATGCGGTACTTTAAAACGGGGTTTATTTTTTTGTCGAGAAATAGTTTATCTCTCGCAAAAAATATTTTTATAATTATTATTAAGAACTCTTCAACTAATCCTCTACTTGCATTCATATTACTATCTTTTGAATTCCCAGTCTGGCCTCAAGTCTAAAGAATTAGTCAAACTCCACAAGGACTTCCATAGCACCCCCGACCTGAAAGGCTTCTTGCTTCAGCAGCAGAAGAAAAGCGACAAGTCCAGTACAACTTTGAATTCATCCGCCAATGATGAGTCAGCCAAAAGCAAGTCTCTAAGTCAAGATAATCTCAACAAACTAAAAGCCAATGCCCGGCACTCATGGGCCTGTATTTCCTCGACAACGCAAGGCCTTCTTGAACGAAACTATGAGAGCTCCTGGAAGAGCATTGAAAAACTCCCAGCAGAGTCCAAAAATAAAAAGCAAAACCAAAACAACAACAAGGCAGCCACAGATGCTGGGAATGAGAGTGACGGCTCTACCGGAAGCGGCTCTTCCACGGACTCCGGCAAAGAAACTCCCAAGTCAAATGTCCCTCCAAATGCAATGAAAATGCCGGCTCTGAGTGAGTCGGAATACCGGACGATTAAACCCCTAAGACCAGTCCTGTCCAAAACACTGCCTAGACGGGCCTCCACTGGTTGTACAATAGGACCGGCTGAGCAACAAACAATAATTAACCTGGTCCCCCCTGGACAGGTGATAAAGGTGGACGTTTCAAAATCCAAAGAATATGCGAGCCTGGACATTGCCACCTCAACGCTCACCCGTCGCGGGGAGATGGTGGGAGGGGCAGCCGTAATGTCGAGCTTTAAACCCACAGACAGTGCAAAACTTTATGCATCCCCCGATGACCTCAAGTCCATCGGCTACAGGGAGCAAAATCAAGGGAATTCCGAAAACACGGCTCATTCAGAGACACTCAAGAAAAACACTAAGAAAGTCCAGCAAAAGGAGGCTCTCCTAAATGCCAACAATAAGGGAGGAGACTATGCTCAAGTCCTTCCCTACAATAAGGATAATCTCAGTGTGAACATGCCTGACTTGGTCAATGGGAGCAGCCGACTGGACGTTGACTCAGACGGGGCCACTCCCACAAATGCAAGCATTAACAGTAGCGACTCGGGCTCCTCCACCTCGACCCAGTCTCAAGGGGGCAGTATTTTACTCGAGGGAGGTGACGGCAATTCTGATCCCAATTCAAAAATGAGCGCCAAAATCCAATACAATGACGATGCCAAATTCGACCCACAAAAGTCACTTTTAGAGGCCAAAGAGAAGTTGAAGCCGGTGGTTAAGCCGGTTTTGAAATGTAGTTCCAGCACGGAGAGTACAAGTACGAAGATTCGCATTGAGGTAAAGCAGTCGCCGAGGCTACAGAGGAAAGTTGAGAAAACTGTCACATTTCAAAACGAGGCGACAGCGGCGCCCTCCGCCGCTTCCTTAGAAAATAATTCTGCGTCGAATTCCAATTCCATCTCCCACAGTATGAGTGTGGATGAGATACAGAAAATAAAAACAAATCTTAAGAGCTCAAAAAGTTTCCCAAATGACCTCGCTGGACCGCCTGGGGATAGCCATGACCTTGACCGTGACCTGGAAACCAGTTCAGATGCTACCCAGGAACCGCAGAAGCAGCCGCAGCAGGGCCAAACCCAGAATAACTACGTCACATGTCTCCCCGTCAATCCGGACTCGGACAGCTCGGAGGACTCCAGTGACAAGACGTGGATTCTGAAGGACGAAAACAATTTAGAGAAATCACAGCCTGAATTGAAAAAAGGAGTATCGTTAGACATGGCAAACTCAAATGCAAATTCGAATACAGTGACGAGGGCGGGACATTACATCGTTGGGGACGTGCCAGGGAATACGCAGAGTCTTCGACGAAGCAATAGTAATGGCAGTGATAAAGTTGTTGCCAACAATAATATGTCTAGTGGTGTCAAAATAGTGACTGGAATCCCTCCCTCGACCATGTCCATTACAACAATGGCCCATTCCGGCCCACCTGGCGGCGCTAATTTAATGGGCTCTCAAACTTTGGACAGGAGTCACAGTCACAGCATTCACAAGCAGCAATTACTGCTACAACAGCACCAGCAGCACCTTGCGGCACAACAGCAGCTCCAACAGCAACACATGATGCAACAACAACAACTCCATCAACACAGCCAAAACAATGCCAACAATGCTCACAGTAACAGCATCCTCGCCTACGGAACGATAAGTCGGAGTCAACAGCAAGCCGCGAGGAACTCTGGAGGTGGCGCCCTCACTAAAAATGCCGTCTCCTTAGTCAAACTCCCGCCGCCACTGGAAATCGAGAGTGAGACGGACGAGAGCAAGAGTCCGCGGGAAACGCCGGTTATGAAAAATATAATTCCAACAAATTCACTCAATGCGTCAATGAGCCAACCCACCAATTCCCAAATGTACCACACGCTTCAGCCACAAAGGTCACGACCCATGCTGGGAGTGAGCTCACATGAAGGCCAAGGTCACGGGGTCAATCCATACATGACCTCCTCAGCAACTCGACAACAGCAGCAGCAACAGATGCTTCACTCTCAAAATACCAACACTGGACAGACAAGCAGACAAGCGGAGAAAAGTATTGAGGAAAGTTTGAAATTAATACAAATGCACGTGGCAGCTTTGAAGCAAGACTTCCCCAGTGTCATTCCCCCACCGACGGAATTCGGACTGAGAAATCAAACGCCGATTTTGGCCCCGCCCCCCGAATTTTCAGATGCCAGGGACACGCACGAGAGCGCTACAAGATTTAACCATGGCGGAGCCGGGGGCGCAGCTGGTGCTGGTTCGGGTTCCGATGCACAAGGGCAGCTAAGCAATCAGCCATTTAACCGCCAATCCCCCATGTATCGCTCCATAAGTCACGCCCACTCGAGTAGCTCCTCCATGTACAGTGGTTATCCAACTATGACAAGGCAGCAGTACAATCAGCAGCAATTGCATCACCATCAACTGATCCAACAACAACAATTGCAGCTCCAACAATTGCAACAACATCAGCAGCAGCTTCAACAACAGCACTCACAGCAAGCTCAATCTCAATCTCAGCAAAGTCAGCAGCAGCAGCAGCAACAACAACAACAACAACAGCAGCAGCATTTTATGAGTAGCAGTATGCCAACTTATCAAACGCTTGGACGACACTCGTCTAGTGCAGGCAGTCAAGGGGTTCTAAATACGACGGCCTATGGTCATTACGGAACGCTTGCCAATCCAAATAAACTGAGTCAGCAGCAGCAGCAGCAACAACAACACCAACAACAGCAGCAGCAAGGATCGCAGAGTTCCTCCATGTTTCACCAGCACCATCCCAAGTGCTACTACTACCAGCAGACGGGCTCCTCAAATTCAAACTCAGCCTCTAATTCCAACAATCCCACCCCGTCTAATCCGGGAGGGAAATATATTCCAGAGAAACTACATCCCGTTCATCGATACACTCCAGGTACGCCTAGTTAAGCGAATTATTTTAATTTATTTTACGGTTATTTTAATAGTTGTAATTTAAAATAGTGTTAACATTTTTATTTTTATTCTACATGTGTTTGTGCACTCCCAGATCTAGTGGACAGTGGGCCTCGAATTGTTGGAACGATTCCTAAGAAGCAAACAGTACAAGTTTCGGATCATTACGAAGTTCCACATGCTCACCAACTTTTACTCCAGCAGCAGCAGCAACAACAGCAACAACACGGCTCCCGAATTCGTCGTGAGTTCCGAAATAAAGCCCTGCCGGACTGGACGCTGGGTGACTCCTGTGATTGGCTGGACAGTCTTTTTATGCCCGAGTACAAAGTAATATTTCAACAGAGATCCATTGATGGGAAGAAACTGGTTCGAATGGACAATGCAACACTTTTGGAGCTTGGCATTAAAAAATTAGGTCATCGAATGAATATTGAGAAATCTCTCAAGCGCTACATGCCCACCTCCAAGAATTAGACTTTTTCTTATCGTTTCTTTAGAATTTTCAAATTTAAAAACTGAACTATACAATATTATTAACTCATTATTGTTGTAATGATAGAAGTTTACATTCATTCATTGATTCATACGTGTATTATTATTATTACTATTTAATTAATCTGAAATGAGTTATTAATTATTACTTAAGTACATTACTATATACATACATATGTAAATATATTAAGTATTACCAAACTACTACAACTGTTTTACCAACACTACTATATACATACGTACTATCTAACCAACTTTACTAACTTTATTGTGTAGGGTTAGTGTAAACTTTACCTCAAATTAATATAAAATACCAAATACCATCGAATTTTCGATTTTACTTCAATATATTGAATTTAAACTCTCCGGTTTTACTCCGGTTATTGTATGTATTGCGTATACAGTGAAGTTATTCAACAATTTTGAAGTATTTGTGTAACATATTGTTCTAAACATAAATTACATTGTATTATATATAGATATATATTTGTAGACTGTAGAGATCACAATACAACTTTCGATTTCGATTGAACTATACACGTTTTGTAGATATAGGCAAAAGCATTCTAGAGCTGTTAACATAAAGTAATTACATTTGGAATTGTAATAATTAGTGAATTAAAATACAAAATGTGTATGTTGGTTTTAGAATGGAAGTTGAGTACAATACTACAATACGTATGTAAAAATATACCTACGTTCATGTGTTACGGAATGGCTAATGAGTAGCTCCTGCTCCACGGATAAATAATATTTAATTTGTAATGTGTAATTAATTAATAGATGTTTATTATTAGGTTACAATAATTAAACGGGTGACTCGGTGATGTAACTTTTAATTTAATATTAAAATGGTTACTCACAGCACTACGCAACCATAATAACACTGCAAAAAATGCGAAAGCAAAACCAAAACCAGAGGCAACATAATTATTATACTTAGTATAATGTATTATTATAAAAATAAAACTAGTAATAAAGAAGACAGTGGGTAAAGCATAAATGTAAGTAATAAAAAGTAATTAGTCGAAGTTGTAATAATTAATTATTATCTACAACAATACAATACATTAGTGCACTAGACTTTAGAAGTAAATACATTAAATATTAAGAGTTTACATAAGGTTAAGTATGATGATTGATATACATAATTAATTATTACATAAATATGAAGATTGACATGTCCCAAAGAAACACATTAATAACATACCTATATCTAATAATAGTAATAAGAATAATCTTTTTCTGTATATCGTCAATCGTGCTATTGTCTACGATATGATGTGTGTGTAAGTACGTGTTAGACTTTAACCATTCAAATACCTAAGTAGGTTAAGTAAAAATCTTGAAATTGAGTATTAAATGGGAACATTTAATCATAACTCTATAAAATTTTTGTATATTTAAATCACTGAGAGGAAGGATTATTGAAATAATTTTGAAATTTTGGAAGTACCATTACAAATGATTTGATTTTGTCTGCCTGTCAGTGAAAGGGCAATTGAGTGAAAGTAATGATGAAAATGAATGGATTAAAAGTAAAAGTAAATGTGTTTGAAAACAAAGTGGAATTTGAATGACTATAATGACTTCGCCTAACATTGTTTTACTTGCTTACTTTACATATTATATGCTTTATTCCAATTATCGGAAATTTTTGTGCTAAATTAAAAACAGCTCCAAGTTTAACTATGAGGGACAGCAAAAGTGTTTGAGAATTCACTAGACACTTTCAATTCCTTAGCTAAATTATGTAAGTAGAAACATTGAGCATATTGCAATAATAGGCTGTATTCTTTTGTATTCGTTTTGTATACAAAATTGATTGCAAATTTTAAATCATACCTTCTTCTTATATTCTGTACTATACAAACCGTACTACTAGTTAATTGCGACTAATTACAATGGATACTAATATAATGCTCTTTTATTACGAAAATAGGTGTCTATTGTAAGTACATAGATTTATTTATAGTTTTTTAACTATTCTGGTAAGCAGTACAGCAACAGTCCCCTAAAATGTCAACCGCTTGACGAGCATTGCGACGTACATTTAGCAACTTGTGCATCCAGTCTGTAAGGATTATGCTTCTATGATACCACTGCTCTATATGTTAAATAGTAGGTACTTATGCATAAAACGTATACATAGCTGTAGACAAAATCATGAACATTTTTCAACAAAACATATTTGAATCTAGGCTCTTTGTAAATAAGCATAAGTCATACATGTACTAATATTAACCTTTTAATATACAACGATGAATGAAGCATGAAAGGATGTTGAATTCAAAAACCCTACAAACTAATTTCGTAGGTGCACCAAAACAGTTAGCAAAATTTAATACATTAGAGTTGCGTGCACATAACTATTTAAAAAAGAATTGAAAACTAAATACAATTAATTTAATAGTGGTTTATATACGCTCTTATACACATTACGTAAGGACCAGGCTTTTGATGACGGATTTCGAAGAAATAACGAAAGTTGCTCGAATTAGTTTATCAAGTTAGTTGTTTACATTGACAATGTCTGTGTCTGTGAGTCTTTGGCCGTGTACCAGTGAGCAGTGCTGTGGGGATCAGTAGTTGATCTGTAGAGTGTACAATCAAGAAAAAATCAATCTATTATTTAAGTACGTGAAATCAATGTTTTTGAATGCGGAAAGAATCCTGAGAATTTGATTAAAACAAATCAAAATATTCCTACAATAATGCATAAGTTGTTTAGTGTAGCGTAGCCACAGTATTATGACTGTAATAAGTAATAATGTCAGTATCTGTAATTCTGTAATAATGGAAATAACAAGAATCGAAAACGAGTGTGTCTGTTCATGACGTAACTGTCAGTTCCACAATGCATTTCCTTAAATTAATTCTGTTGTAGATTTAGATGCAATTATAAAACGAAAGCGTATAATTAGTGCATAGATATAAAGGTAGCAAAAGCAATGGTATCTATACGTAATGCTTAGTCAACTGCCTACAAGGACTGAAAGTTAAAGCGACAGACATGTAGGTAATATAATTACGTAGTATAAGGATTTTTTAACGTCGAACTAAAATTCGAATTTGAAAATTGTAGTAACTCAATTACATAGTAAACTAATGTAAGTAAAATTAAAGGAGTATCTATTAATTAATCTAATAATAATCCAATTAGAACTAAACAAATTAGGAGACTTCTTACAAAAAACCTTGTCAGCTTGTATTTAACTTGTATGTAAAGTGAACTTATACCCTTACAGGAATGTTGGAATACAAATTCTCAAAGATAAAAATGGCATTTTGACTTCTCAAGGTTTTGAAACATTCCTCTCTTTATCATCTTTTTTTATTTCCGCGCAAGTTTTCTAATAGATTTTACTTTTGTTTTCATTCTAGTCTAATTCCAATAATAAAATTACTATTACTATTATTGTGCGAAGATAGAAATATAATCCATCTAACTAACAGTACCGTGTAAATACCAAAAAGAAACAATAAATTGTGTTAAAAGTTTTACAAATAGTTGTTTACTTGCTTGAAAATACGTCAATAACAAAAATATATGTAATTTCATAAGTACACATAAGTCCTAAAATATACTCATCTTATCTGTAATTGAAAACAAAAGTAAGCATTTAAGAATAAGCAAGTAAGTATATACAAGATAATATTGACTACGAACTAATTATTGTAAGAACTTACATACTCTGACATTGTTTTAGTTTTTAAAGAGTAATAATAAATTATTATTTTAAGAATGAAAAACAATCTATGATACAATCGAAGCAGTCCAATGCAGAGCACGTTTGTTACCGTTTTTAGAGTAAAGTGTACATCTTTCTTGTTGTAATTCTTGAATTTAAATCAGTAAGGTCTGTCTCTGTAACTTATAATTTATAAAAAATATGGATTTTGTCCTGATTAGCCATTTTTCGAGACTGTTTATGCAGCATAGTTTTTAGCGTTACTTTTACTATTTATTTAAGTACTTAAGTACACGTCAGTTTTTCTGTTACTTACTACTTCCGTGTTCCGTGATAAAGTTAAATAGACTGTGTTCAGTCAGAGCCAGCAGAGTAGTTAATTAGGGTGAAGGCTCCTAACGGTGGTATACCTCTAACTGTGGTACCTTACAATAAAACTTTGATATAGGTAATTTTCCAAGACGACACTGTATGTATTTGATAGAGCAAGCTTCAGAGTACCTTAGGTGTGACTTGTTTAAAAAAAGTTTGAAAAATCATAATTTGGGAATATTGAGAACGAAGCGT
>JAQFZC010003125.1:0-19909 GCA_034695205.1 Dicyrtoma fusca
TGCAAATAACTCCCCCTTCATTGAGTAGATTTTGTAAATAACTCCCCGGGGAGTTATTTGGTGTTTTACGGTATGTAGGTAGGTAATTACTAATTACATTTCAACGTTCAACCTACTTCTTCAACTAAATAATCCTGATAAAATGCACAGGCGACAGGATCAAGAAACTACTTTCTGTGCTCTCTAGTGTAAATCGTATTTCCTACTTTAAAGAAGTTTAACCTACACAGCAATGCAAATGCAGGCCACAGCCTAAATAGCTTTAATATTAAAAATGCAACGGTTACATACATACATGCTACTGCACTGCTATAAAGGAACTATAAATAAACCACAAAAAACACTTCGTGTGACAGGATTGAATGGAATCGTTGGTGGATGTTATTGTCCTTTCTGTCTTCGGATCGTGCAAATATGACGTTACAAGAATTGGCTTCGGACAAGTTTAGTCTCAGCAGAGTCGCAAAGAAAACAAGAGGCACAAGACAAAAGTTGTAAATATTTACACCTCATATTTTTCATAACCATGCAAATGATTTTTAGACACATATTCCAAAATTGAAACACACACCCACTTCTCCAAGAAGAAAATACCTATGGTATTAGAGCTTTTAAAAGCTGGGAACAATGAATTAGCGTTTTCAAAAGCTGCTAAAGCTAAACAATTTATTATTTTATGAATGAAGGTTATACTAAAACCAACGACTTTAAGTACAATAAGTTGGGCAGGACCGAGCAACTTTGATCGTTCATTTAAAATACATGGTCAATCAAAACAATCAAACAATCAAAACATGGTCCCTCTACAATCTCACAAATCTACCCTAATAATAATTAATAATGATCTCACTAGTCAGTGACAAAGTGACAATGCATAGTATCCTTTTCATTATCATCGTTTTCAGACGTTAAAAATAACATTTTCAAATAGCAAAGCTGTAGCCGCAGCACAATTTCTACAGTTTATTTTTCTTCGGGGAATATTTGGTTTGTTTCAACAGTCGCAGTCCCTATGCTTGAGCATGCACTAGTGTTTTTGGTTAAGACTGGAGGTCAAAAAGTTTCCGGAAATAATACATGTCAAATGCTATGTCTCACTTACTGCATTTAATAGTTAAAATTTAACATGGTTCTAAATGCCTTTGTCTGACCGTAAAACACGTAATATGGTACTGATAATTACATAGATAGACCACACATCTTAACACAGTCAATGATACAAAATTTCGAAGTATGTGTAGCAAAAAATATGTTTTAGGGAGATAACTTTAGCGTAATGGGGGACCCTTTAAATAAGATGATCCAAGGAGCGAAGGCTTATAATTTTTGGTAGGTAGTAGGTACCCCCATATTTTCTCCAGTGTCAAAGGTCAGTCAAAACCTAAGACATGCCTTCTCACCGAAGTCTGATACCCGAGAATCCGAAACAGGTGCGTTCGATTTCGATTGACCCTTGATACTTGAGAAAAAGTGGAGATACCACAATTACAAAGCTTTCCCCCTACATTTTTATTTTCCTTACCACCCCTTACTTGTGGTAGGAAATTGTAATTACCCTAAACCTATTTTGTAATAAAGTTTACCTTATGTTGGTATGAACTCACCTTGTGCAAACTATCACAATTAACGTAACACATGCCTAACATACTGGGCATTAATGGAGGCATGGAATTATTTACGTTTTAGTTAGGGTGCGTGAGGGTAATTGTGACTCTTAATGCATTTTAAATGGAGTAACACAACTGCCCGTCCGTAGTTCCGCACCCTATTTTAACCCATCAATAAAAACTGGCATGGAGTAAGTAAATGGAGACATGGAGAGACCTGGAATTATTTCAGAAAATACGGGAATCATTTTGCTGTGAATGGGTCCCACAAAAGGGCGCCCGTGCATTGCTTCATTTATGGACAGCCCCGTCTGAGTAAATGTCAGGGGTGACGTCACTGCGTTCGTGTCATGCGGATGATTTTGAACCCGGCGCCTCCACGCAAACTCTTGAGGGGAAGAAATGGGGAAAAGATGTGCTGAGAGATGCCGTTCCGCAGTCAGCTTGTCGTGTTGATGACTGTGTGGCGGAGTGCAAAGCGAAGCTTTCGATGGAAGAGCTGTAGAAGCTCAAGCCGAAGATCCCAGTCGACAGCACAACAGCAGAAGCATTTTGCGCTGGCTGTTCAACTCTTATATTTTCCCTGGAAATAATTTTTATCAAAAACGCTACAATTTATTTATCATTTGACAATAAATGAAATAATTCCAGATTTCGAGTAGGTTTTTGCCTGTGTGTGAGTGGAATTAGAGAGAAAAGTACGCTCACCTGTCCTTTCGTTTCTGAGGAATTATTTGTGGACGAACAAAAAGATATTGGTAGTTAGAAGTTGGATTTGGACGAGGAGCATCAGACGCTATCCGAGTCTTCCCAGTCCACCACCACAGACAGTTGTTATTATAAAGTGAATTAATTTTTAATTTGACGTAAAATAACTTGTGTGTTAGAGATCGACTTTTAGTTTAAAAAAATGAGTTTTAGCTACGGACGTCCACCCCCTAAAATTGAGGGCATGGTCTCTCTTAAAGTTGACAATTTGACGTACCGAACAACTCCAGATGACTTACGACGGGTTTTCGAGAAATACGGCGATGTAGGTGATGTCTACATTCCTAGAGATCGGTGGACGAGAGAGTCCAGGGGATTTGCTTTTGTAAGGTAAGGAATAAGGATTTGTCACAAAATAGTTTCCCATTTTTCAAGTTTTAATGTTGCTCTAAAATGTAAACACCTTTTGTTGGGATTTTCATCAATTTTGTTATTTCTACTGATAGATAGTTGCTAGACGGTTTAATAGTATGAATTATGGAAATGCAATTAATTGGATGTCTCTAGATTCTATGATCGACGGGATGCTGAAGATGCAATGGAGTCATTAGATGGTCGAGTTTTGGATGGACGAGAGCTTCGAGTTCAAATGGCAAGGTGAATATATTTTGAACACACTCAAACTTTTAATTGTTGGAGTCCCAAAATCTTTACTAGGCAGTTATTCACGCACTACCTGAACTACCTTTACTCACCGTTGACAGTCAACAGTAAGAAAATTGTCAAACCGCTGGCTATGATACCGAAGGGCTAGAGTACTGTCAACTTATTGTATACCGATACTATTTATTATTTTTAACTATTATTTTCAGTCTTTTGGCATTCAGTGGCTGTATTAATAGAAGGCAGCTTTTGATTTAATTTTAATGCCACCAAAGGTGGGACTAAAAGTAATACTTCATTTAGTCTGTTGTTCGTTGTGAAAATATTGTAACTAGACGAAATATCACGTACAAACCTTCGGTGACTTTACGTATACGGATATCATGGAAGTAAGAAAAATGTTATGAAGCTACCCGATGCCAGTGTATATTGTCTTCAAGGAACAAAGCTATCCGCAAGTTTTAAAAAGCAGCTAAGTTTAAGTGCACGTCGTATGTAGATTTAACCGGTTAATCGGAAAATTATGGTTGCATGGCTCCTTCGCAGCCCACTATTGCATTTGAGTTGGGTAAATTATTTCATACATATGCATAATAATATGAAGGTAACCGAGTGTACATCACCATAAAACGATTTAGCTGTTTTGAATGTAAATCTCTGTGATAGTGCGCTTTAGTTCGACTTTCTTTAGTGTTAGTGCTCAATATTAGTTATGTCATATCAGTTTCACAATTTCTGTTCTGTGCTGTTTGGAGTTTAATAACCCGTGTTTCAACTATGCTATATTTGTATTTTGACGTGCACATGCAGGTTTGCTCAGCCCTTTTACCCGCATGATTAGTGATCCGCTGTAAATAGATTTCCCTTGTGTACTGTATGCCATGTTATTAGGTGAATTCGTTAACAGGTTCACACCTTCACACTTCGTACAGTCGGCAGTAGTCTTTCTAGCCGCATTCCTTTATTGGGACTCTCCGTGGTCACTATCCCGACGTCCTAAGCGGAACATAGTAAACTACTCACATAGAGTGGTTTTGTCCGTGTAGGGGTTTAAACAAGTAGGTCCCTGAGCGAACCACTGTAGAGAAATTTCGTTGTAAGTGTACAATATGGCTAAACTTAGCTAATATGAAAGTGCAAGCGTACAGGTCTCTCCCTCCCGTGTTTACCAGTGTACTGGGTGGAAAAATTGTTTCTTAAAGCATTGAATGCTTTGAAGGTTTTTTTCCGTAGACTTTCTAATAATATTTGCTTATAATCAGTAGTGCGTAACATTAACGTTTTTGGTGGTATCCGTTCACCTTAGCTGATTTTGTTGTTAAATTTCGTTAGCCGTGGTTTCTATGCTGAATGCTTCGTGTTAAAATTCTGACTGTCATAGTGCATGACTGTCATTGTGTAATGAACCTTTGTACAGTACTGAGAATTATTTACCATAGTGTCACGTTGATTGTTTTAAAGTCAGTATCAGTATTTAGTGTCCAATAAATAAGTAGTTTATGTTACTGCTTTTATTTGAGATAGTATATCGATTTAGGTTACTGAAAGGGGGGGGGTGAAATAGGGTTAAGTTCACTAATAAACCGTTCACGGAATCACCATTAATGTTCTCGAAATTGCTGATGCAGGTATGGTCGTCCTAACTCCCCACACAGGCGTAGCCGTTCACGAAGATCGAGATCCCGCTCTCGTCGTCGTCGATCTCGTTCTAATTCTGGTGGTGGTGGTGGTGGTGGCGGCGGAGGCCGTGACCGTGACCGAAGACGAAAGTCTAAATCTAAGTCCCGGTCTGGTTCAAGGTCACGTCGGGATCGGTCTGCATCACGAGGACGTAAGAGCCGATCACGATCAAGGCAAGAATCCCGAGAAAGAGACAGCAAGTCTCCCCCTCCAAGACGTCGTTCGAGGTAAATTTTAAATTTCTAATTCCATTTTGTACAAGTTCATTTAATGAAATTATTTATTTCCTGTCGCTAGCACAAGTATGTAACAATGATTTAATGCTTACATTCAGGAGCATATCCAAAGGAAAGGAAGGATCTGTGGGACGCGATGCTGCACGTGAAAGGTCACGGTCTAGATCACGATCCCGTTCACCAACCCGTTCCCGGTCCCGTTCCAACTAAATCCAGTGTTTAGCACTGGCAAAGGGCACATTATCTTCCTCATTCATCTTCCTTTATCCATGCTGGGAGCTTTCTTAAAAATTTCCTTGAGAATTCCCTCATTTCTTAACCATCGTTTGTTGGCATCTCGTAGTTTCCCTTGTTTGTGCGTATTTGTTAAGAAGATTAGCAGAAGAAAACTGTACAGCGGAATTGAAATATCCGGGCTTGAGGACTCCAAGTAGCTAACCTATTGATTTCTGTGTCCTATGAGTAAGTTGTTTAGTTCGTTAATATCTAATTAAGTTATAAATTTACAAACTTCACCTAATGTCTATATAGCCTATTATTATATATGTTCTGTACTCAAAATTCTATAAACTTTTTGATTGATACATACAAACTACTATTGAAATGGAATTGCATAATAAGTAGACACCTGAAATATGTTAATCTTTATTTATATATTATTACAATGCATTATTATAAAATCCTGAAAACATTAAATAGATTAGTAAGTTTCAGTTTAGGTAGTATTCTGATTATCCCAGAGTATCGAACTATATTATTTTTTGCCAGTTTTTGAAAGCTAGATAAATAGTATACAGTCACTTAAGTGGACTGCAGCAGTATGCTTGTTCACAGATATATGCAGATACACTTGACCCTGAAATGCTAAAGGCGATTTTTTTTTACTTAAGTGATAGTGACTATTATTGATATTGCCTATCGTAAATTTTTCTTTATCAAGTAGCTAGTAGTTGTGATTGTGTGATTGTTTCCTTGTGTAGATTTAAATATGTTAGAGAAAGGGGAAATATCCGCAAATAGTGTTGCAACCCGTTTCCTTTAGGAACAAGTTTATGTATATAAATTGGATTATAGTATGATGCATGTTCAGAAAAATATTGCTCACCATTTGAAAATGAATCTGAGGTAAAAGTCGCGATAATAAATTAAGGTAGAAAGGTTTTGATTTACATTAATGTTCTTCTGGGTTTTCAATTCAACATAAGCCTCAATAAAGAGTAAACTGAGAATTGGTTGTTGGTTATAATGTTCAGATGCAGCAGTAATGCAGTTATTTGCTGTGCTGTTGCTGTATGCTGTTGTTGGTGGGGTTGGTGATGATGATGATGATCCGTGTGTGGTGCGTTGCTGTCAGTCGCTATCGTACAATGCTGTGCTGTCTCTGAGACAACGAATGGGTAAATAAGATAAAGAATTTTCGCATTTCCAATTGGGTGGGGATTATGCAAAGAAGTTAAGTTGGATTCAAGGCGAGAGACGGAAAAAGTAAGTTATTTAGAGTTGCCTCCGAAAATGCAGTATTTAGGTGAGCAGTGAATCAAAGTCCAGGTTGAGGGGATCGGGGTGTAATTTCTGTTTATCCATGGCAACCCCAATTGTTCCTGTATTGGAGAACCTCTTCGGTGCGGAAAAAAAAATCTATTCAAGCATTCGTTCTTCCGAGTTGAACGGGTATGCTCATTATTATTTTAGCCTTTCATCATTTGCTGACCCAGGCACATCCGTCGAAATAATTTGTTTAAATTGCAGTACACGCTAAAATCTGTTCGTTAAAAGCAGTTTAGAGTAATTCAAAGCACCGTTTATTCTTTTGTATATTAGCTGTTGCAAATACTTTTCTTGTTTTAGTTTTTTAGAACTTGCGATAATGATGAAAATATCGAGTCTTTATTCCGATAAGCCAGTCTGCATTTTGCTTTCCATTTGTCCTGTGCGTTTCTAACTTAAAAGTAAAAGAGATTATATTCCGTATAATTTTCACAGTGAACCAAATGAAATAATTTGATTGAATGTATTGATTTATCCATGATTGAACGAGTCGAGTTACGAGAGCTTTGTTATCGCGCTCGTTCGTTGGAGTGGAATGGTGACGAAAGGCGAAAACCTGTTGTCAGTTGCCGGTTCGGGTGTTTTCATGGCTGCTCAAGTTTTTGGCTTGGCGGGTTCGTGTTGCATTCATTTGGCAAGGTGTAAAGGAAATCTTAACCCCTCACGTCAGTTATGCGGTGTGAAACAAGTAAGTTTATAGCTTGACCACAAAGACAAATTTGTGTAGTACCATACCTTTTGGAAAACCTTGTAGTGCCCGAAGACTGAAGGTTGAGAGCTCCTATAAAACCTTAACCTCAATTACAAAATTACTACAGTTAGCACTACTACTATTTTAATTATGCCTCCACATCACATCCCAAGATGTTTCAGGGATGAGGGCTTATCGCAGGTGATGGGGTGAAGATAACATAATAATTAGCTTCCTTTTGGCAACCTCAGTACATCGTCTAATTTTTTAGTCTTTATTATCACCATGAAATTGAGACAAGTTAGATGTGCTTTTGAATGACTTAACTTATTTCTGTGACTTTCGTGTTTATTTTTTTTCCATTTGGTAGCTGCAGTCGTTTATTTGTTTTTTACGTTCGCTGTATGTAATTAATTTTCCTTTCGTATTTATTATCCTCAAACATACGTATGAAATTGAGCGGGTGGGGCATTGTTAAAAAACGTTAAATTGATATGGAGTAACAGCAGTTGGCGAATGTGAGTGACAACACGGCACGGCAGTATCTCTTTAGTCTCATCCACATCATCTCGACAGCATCGTTGTCAGAAATCTGTTATGTGAACCAAAAACCAAGACCTCAAATCGAAACAACAAAAGTGTTAACACCACAGCCATCACAGGTTTGATGACATAACTATGAATCTTAGTTTAGCAAATAATGATATTTAACCATGTAAAATACGCTTTTTTGAGGCTTACGTTTTTGGTACAGATTTTTAATTTGAATTCAGCACACATCATGTGTTTACTGTGTACTAGATTTTCTTTTTAAAACGTCACATAGCTCATCCATTCGAGGCGACGGCCCAAGTTTTTATCTAATAAATTCTGATGTAAATGTCTTTGAATGGCTGTTGGCAATGGCAATGAATCTGTATAGAAGTTGGACTGGTTTTGTACGCGTTGCGTGCTCTGTTCGCTTCACTGTCTTCCATGCTTCTTTCATTTTAACAAAATAGAGTTGTGTGTCTGTTGTATATGTTTGTATTAATTATTGGAGTATGCAAATTACTATAAAAATATCAGTGAAAAAAACGTTTATTATGATCAGCAAATGTGTGCGTGGATGTAAACACCATGGTTAGTTATTTTAATTTTCGACAAGGTAAATAGTCAAAGGGGATGATTGCAGTGTTCTACTCAATGACTCATCGGGGAAAGTGGTGTTTTAACTATTTTCAAAATGGATACAAAATAGGTAATATGTTGTTACACTTGTAAAAATTATATATATTATAAATAAAGTAAATGCATAATAAAACAAGAAGAACGACGAAGACTTTTTCTGAGGTTAAGATGAAAAAGAATGCAGCAACCTTAGCGTACTGTAGCATAGATTGTTCAAACAGTTTTTTTTTGTTAGATTTTATTTAAGTGGGGTTTTCTGGTTGACTACAATAAGTGCCGTATTTATTAAGGGGGAGGGGGTGAGCAGGACAATGTTTCATTATTTGTCTTGGAAATAGAAAGTACAGTTTTTAGTGTATATTAGTAAGTCGCTTTGTCTGCATTGCTGAGTAATAATTATTTGAATGAATAAAGTTTTTCTTGACTGAAAGTAAAATCTACATACGCCAGGTGTGTTTGACAAGTCTCTCTTTACTTAAAATCGGGGGCATGTTCCAGTGATTCCTTTTGTTTGGGATAAAATTTACGAACCGCAAAATAAAATCCAAGAAGTTTATCAATAACTTTTATATATTATATCGTAATTAACCTGAACCATTTGACTCAACTTTTCTCAGGTGGGACCATGAATCATAAGGTATTAAAAGGGTAAACTTTGGTGCTTTGTGTAGTTTCTTCCGCTCATTACAATAGAAGTTACTCATTTCATGTTTTTTTAATTTTAATTCGTAAACTTTCACTCACTCCATGGATGCGGGTGACTCCTGACTGGGAAGCTGCTTAAAGTGAACTGGGAAAGTGGGAGTGAAGGAGAGGACGGATAGGGACGCCGTAGTAGGTAGAAAGAAAGGATGCAGAATCTGCAAGAAGTTGGAGTCTGTCCTTTGTGGTGCTTTCCAATCGATAGTCCATAGCGTTTTATTGAATCGTCTACATTTTCTCACATTTTTTAGCTCCCGGTAAAATTCTTGTCATACAATCATGGTTACAGCTGTAGGTGGCTGGAGACATTACAAGGGATAGTAGTAAGCCTATACATATAGGACAAAGTAGTTTCCTACATACCTCTATGTACGTTATGTAGAGGTATGTAGAGGCAGCATGGAGACCAAGATGGTCCTTTCACTTTCTGTATGTGTGGACAGCATTTTTTTTTACTCTTGAGAATGAGAATTTTCCTTTACATACAAAAATGAACTTTCACTTGACGAACTTGTTTTATTTTTTGTTTACCCAGTGAGGGTTGTGGACAGCAACAGCCAACAGGGAAGGGTGCAGGGGTAAACTTTCAAAATACAAATAAAATGTCAGAATCAGAATCCATACAGACTACGGAAAAGTTTCCAACAACTTTATGCTGAATTTGAAGATGTTTTGGACACAGATGTCCTAGAGGACAGGAAAGTATGTATGTATGTAGGTAGGGAGACGTCATTACACAGTTATGTATAGGATACGCAACCGACACCTGCCCCTGACAGCCTTTTGATGGTTGATAGTTTCATGATTCATTTCTACAAGTATACATTCCTGGAATTTTCCCTTTTTTATTTTTACTTTGATAGAGATAATACGGAGTGGACATGGAAAATGATAGATGCTCCAGTGATGGATTGGCTGTATCTCTGTGATTGTATGTACTATACACAGTCCTTCCTGTGTCAGTATTAGAAATAGTAAGGGAAGGAAACTTTCGAGCATTTTGGACTGATATTGAATAGGAATAACACGCGGAAGGAAGCAAGTTGAAAATGGAGAAATTATACGATTTTGTTTTATACGTGGAGGTCTTATTAGACGCCGTCAGACATTGGACTGCCGACTGCCCATGGGTCTGATCGTGAGTAATGAAAGAAGGAGGATGTCTGTCATATTCAACACACTTGCTCAAATGTTTGGCTTGAGAGGGTTTCATCCGATTAGACATTCTTCTATACCTATGCCTAATAATCAAACGTAACGGAGTGGATGCCGTGTCGCATTATTGAGACCACCTGGACCAGTCACAGCGCAGCGGTGTAGAAAGGTATTGTATTTTTTGTACTAATAAAAAATGCTTTGTAATGCATTGGAAAAAGACAAAATTGTAATAGGAAAGCAGAATATTTATTCCCAGTTGATTGATTACCTACTTTTACTACGGCTTAATTAGTATATGTACATACTGCGGGAACGTGACAAATGTAAGTGTATGTCGTAGCCGTTAGTTTTACCTTTAGTGTTAATTTGTTAGTGGAGTTGGGGGCTGGGCTGGGAGTATGTCAATGTGCGTCTCATAATAAAGTGATTATGTCATTCATGCCAGGAAATTATTCAGTGAAGCATTTGTTCTACATTGTCTCATCCAATCATAGTTTTAATATTGGACGTCATATTCTTTATCTTCTGCCCTCATGTTCTCCTAGCATATTTTTCTCCTTTCTTCGCATTGTTTGTTCTTTCTTTCTTTCCTTTCTTGTTTCCGAGCAGAATGGTGGAGGTGGTGCGAGAACATTTTGGTAATTGCATTATGTTATATTGCTCAATGCAGGATAAAAATCAACACTTATCACCAGAACCTATCAGGGAATGTATGCACACGTGAGTTCCTCTGTCTGCTCAGTAATACAGTAATAGCAGACAGGTCACAGACTTACATCATGAGGCTAAAGAGCTCCATGTGAGTTCAAGTTATATTCTTTTTCGGTGAAATAAAATGTCCCCAACGAGTATGAGATGTTGCAATTTATTATGACTCCGGTTTACTTTCCCCGGGGGATGTCTAAAATGCTGCGGACTAACTCGGCCTTAATACAGATACAGAATAGTATACCTTGTGTAGTAATTGCCCCCGAGTATTTGTACAATGATGAGGAGGTTGTGTACAGTGGTAAGTCCCAACGAGTGGTTTATATAGTATTGGGTGAAATGGCTCCAATAGAGACGAGCAGAGTAATGTGGATGTTTTAGCTACAGACTACAGAGATAGTTAAAGGAAAGTACTTGTACCAGTATTTATACATATTTATTTAGCGTCCTAGTAGTTCTGGTTTCTAGTCCATAATACAAACGTACGCGTTGAGGTTTATAGTATGCACAAGCACAAGTACAAGCCTTGCGTTCTCTTAAGCTTCGATAATATGATTGTGTCAGGGAAGCTAAAGTAGCCAAGAAGCGTCTTCAGTCTTCAGTCTCCAGCCTCCTTGCATTAGATACGTTCAATAAAGTTAACTGGAGTATTATGTATATAATTCTCCTGGGTGTCCTTCACGTTCTGTGTAATAATAATAATAATAGTAATCCCCACTGTTCACTCGTCTTACAGATGATTTACAACCGCATTTAACCGCAACAAGAAGCCACGTAAACTAGATAATTTACTGATGTAAATTATATTTAGGTATGTTGGAATGAACAGTAACAAAGCCTTTGCATTTGAGAACGTCCATTCCAATTTCCAGTGGGTCCAAGTCAACATTTAATAGTATATACACATGTATGTAAATGCACAGATCCTTGAATTCAACGCCCACGCTACTTTTTCCAACTAGTTTAAAGCTGGATCGTGTATATGTATAGAGGAACCTACATACATACATACAACAAAGCGTGCATTTTTTTGGAAATTAAATTAATGAATTGTAATTATTCACTTGTAAGGAAATAAACCGTTCCCCTTTGCTCCTTTTGCTGAACTCCTTACCAAGCTCGGCACTATACTGCGTGCATGTCATACACTTTTATTATACAGAGATGTATCTGTATATTACTTCAAAAGATTACAACTTAAGGGCCATAGACGACAGAGAGAGAAAGAACGATGTGCTTATGTCGAGTTTTACAGTTTCAGTGGCACTTGACAGGAGTATCTGTGCTCTCGCTGTGGTCTGCATATCTGCGCTGAAGCATCGTCTTCTATCTTACGAGGCTCTTTGTCTATTGGCTGTTCTTATGGAATTTGAGCTCAATTGTCATTTATTTTATCGTTTTTAATATTGACGGCGACGACGGCAGCTGGTGATGAATAAGGCAAATGAACTTGTCCCGTCTCCGTTCTTTTTACACTCCCAACTGCAGATACATGAACCGAAATACGATTAGAAGAGTAAAAAAGGGAAAGGGAGTCGACACGCATATAGTAAAACTATCTATACGACGCATCTTACTGTAATAGGTTTATAGATATACCGTGCCGTGTGTGTGTAACAAAGTTTTTAGCTGGGGAGACAGAAAAAATTGATAGGGCAAGAGTCGTGTAGCGTTCGGCAAGGACGGAGAAGAGAAGAAACATTACAGTTTGGAAGAATAGGAAAAGAAAAGAAGACGGATTCAGCGTATTTTCCTCCTCTCCTTGTTCCCTGATCGTCTTGTCTTGAGCTTGATGTCTTCAAAGAAGGAGATGGGGAAGAAGACGAAGAAAGTGGAAGGAGAAAGCGACGGGCAAAAGAGGAAGAAGAGGGTAAGATCACATCAACAAGGAGGTTCAGATTCCGGATCCAAGCCTCTCTTACGAGCATTCGATCTCAAAGGAATAAGAAAAGGGAAAGCCTAACTACGTATGAAGAGGTTTTAGTTTGAGAAAATAGAAATTTCTCCAACTAAAGCCTCCAAAGAGAAATGTATTAAAACATGTTACTTTGTAAACATCCATTTGATCGATTTTTTAAAATCTTAAAAGAAAGGAAGAAGAAGAAGAAGAAGAAGACCCAACTTCAATTCTATACTTGATCAGATAGACTGATTGAGAGTTTCCCTCGAAATAGGAAGCATTAGTATTTCAAATAAATATTGTTTGTGGGAAATGGAAATCATTATTTCAGCTAGAGTAAAACCTTGTTTTCCCCTTCAAATAATACTTTGCTTGCTTGGGATCAGCTCATTGGGAATGCGTGGAGTGGTAGAATGTAGAAGGAAAAAAAGTGAGCGTGAGAGCTTGCTATGCTGGCCATAAGAGGCCCATACAAAAATGGCAACATGAACAATAAATGAAAGAAGCAAAAAAATGTATACTATTTACTCGGTTTTATAGCAAATCTTTACTGTGGGAGAGAGATCCATGCCATGGTATGCCATCCCATGGAAGGGTAGAAGGGAGTCAAGACAAATTGGGATGTTGTTGGTGTTTCAGCTCATATATATAATTGTATCTCTGGGCCTTAGCCACCAGAACAGAGCCACTTTCATACCGTCTAAAAACACTCACATATACCTATACCTCCCTATTTATACCTTATGGCTATAATTATGTCTCTACATACACCAATATTTGACTGGCCCTCTTTATTTGGTCGTACTACCAGGGATTCATATCATATTCACACAGCACAGTCTCCAAATAAAGTCATCCTGGTGGAACAAAGGACAGCATTTTAACTTAGACTGTGAGACACTTTTGACGGAATTTATCTGATATTGTTGTAACATGGTCGACTCGAATTGAACGAAACTTTCCTACTTTACCGTCCACGACAGAGAGAGTGAGAGGGAGAAAGAGCGAGAAAGAGTTATGGGACTGTATGCATGTGGCATGGAGAAAGTGTCGTGAGAATTCTTAAATGAAGCGCACAGCTAAAATATAATAATTCCCGCTTTGGAACAACCTTCAAAGTACACGTTAATTTTCCCTAAGAAATATAAAGTGAAAGTAGGAGCTCACAATCAGCCATCAAATGTCGTGCGTTGTGTCGTGATGGTGAAGTCTACAGTGCACCGCCAATAGTCACACTACGGCCCACGGAATCCAGTGCTGGATGTATTATGTACCTGAATAGCACTACGTGCATAAGCCACGAGCTCCCAGACTGAGTTGCACATTTCACTTTCAGTTTCATTTGGCGAGCTATTCCCGTCCTGGCATTGCCTTGGTGTAAGCAGCGACAAGAGAAAGTTGTATGCATAATCCAGACAGCATTGCCTACGACACATGCAAGGGCCGAACGTGGTTGCAGAAGATAAGTACGTCCTAACATACAGGCACCGTGTGGTGGCGGAATCATAAATGTAAGTTTGGATCCTCCGTGCATTTGTGCACAAGTAAGCATGTTCCTCTGTATCACGTAGTCAGCGTCATCAGCCTCCCTCCTTGCATAGTGTGCTGTAAGTTTTATTACAAATTGATATGCACCCGCCAACGCAGAGCCTCAGAGCTTCCGATCTAGTTCACTTTCCCTGGTAGTGCTCCTAGTTGGAATGTGCCGGAAATAAAATGAGATAGAGCTGGATCTGGTTGGGAAGTTAGAATTCCGGTATTCTAGTTTACCCAAGGATTTACAATTAAACTACACACTACACACACACAGTCCCATGGTAAAATTCCTGAATCCCACAGCAAGCCTCCTCCCACCCTGCATCACTCATGAGTGTAAGTATAAGGATGCGAATCCCGAGTCCACTTGTAGTGGAATTGTAATTGTACCTTGTATTCAAAACGGAACGGAACAAGAACCAGCCACCATGCCAGACCCGACATGGGGAGGAAGGGAGGGAGTGTAAAATCCGAGTTCTTGGGTAACTAAAGGACTTGTGGAGGCGACAGCATACCATCTAGTAAATAGTCGATACGAGGAATGCATGTGTGCAGTTCTACGGTGAATATTCCCATCCTACCAACATAAGCACCCATGTGTAACTACCACCCCCTGTATAAATATATACCATAGGGAAAGTGGATGTGTAAGTAAGTGCAGGGAGGCGAGGGAAGATAGCTGGGAAGTAAAGCGGAACCTCACCAAAAGACGCAACACATAGGGTTTTTCCTCCGCTCTTGCTTTTACTTTTACTACACTTGTGCATTCTCTCTCTCTCCTCTCTCTCTCTCTCCTCTCATAGACTAAGAATCTAGGAAGCTCCGAAGAGGAAATCGACTCGACTCTGTGGTTTGGGTTGGCAACGCGTTATTACTACGACTACGACTCCGTCTTACAACTACAACTTGGAGTCAGAGTCACATCACATCCTACGGCACACTATAGATTCTGTTGTGAGAGGATTCTTGAGGAGAGCCTCGCTCGGAGTCTGGCGAGGACGAAGACGGCGGGGAAGGAGGACTGGTGAAGGACAGCGGAGCCTAACAGAGAGAGCAGTGTGAAAGTAAGGGAAGGGAGCATGGGAGGCAGGAGAGTGAGTGAGATGAGAGTAGTAAGTATAGTGGTCTGTCTGTAGTAAGTCGATGTGTGTGTGTGTATAGAGAGCGACGGAAGGCTGTGCGAGGGAATTAAGAGCGTTCGTGGGAGTAGAGAGGAAGCATTCTACGAGCAACTCTGTTCGTAAGCTGACGGCAGCTCTTCTCTCTTCTCCAATCATTTGCAGTCGAATTCACTCCCGACGCTCACACGCAATTTTCCTTTTGCTCTTGGCAAGGCGGACGTGGTCCTATTGTTCACAACAAAGCCCAAGTCTTATTAGTTGGGGGTTTCTCCTGGAATCTGTCGAGTCGAGTTTGAGTGCGAAGACTTGTGGACGACTTGGGACACGGCACGCTCTGTATCTGTTCTATTTGTATTGTATTTCCATCTCACTTCCTACCCGATTCTCGTCCATCGTGTCTCACTCTCTGTCCCTCTCTATTTATCTGTATGTGGTCAACTACTGTCACCTAGAGCTCTGGACGGTGGGAAGAATATTTCAAAGCTTTTCCAGTCTCTCAGTGATTTCCTGGTGCAAAGATAATATTTTACTATCGTTTTCTATTTTCCTTAATAAAACGTAAAGGAATTGTCCTTTTGGACCTATGGACCTAGACCACTGATATTAGTAAGAGTAAGAATCAAAGGATTTTTTTTAGGGGGAAAGCCACCTTGAGAGAATAGGCCGGATTTCAAGAAAATATTAGTTTTTTTTCTCCTTTGATTTGCCAGAAAGTTGGTGGGAATTAAGTGCGAGGACCGTAAACTTAAGAAAATGGATTCACGCATTTGGCTGGCTTTCCATGGTGTTGTCTTTCTGTTCTTCGTGTGGACTTTAGGACGAGGGTCTGAATTTGGATCGTAATGTTTTATTCAACGACTCTCTTCAATTTCTAAATCTGTTCACCAACTTTGGAGCTCGAGAACTCTTATTTACTTTTTTTGTGTGTGAGAAACGTCAAGATTTCTTCTACAGGTAAGATTTGTGCTCCGAGCGGCATTATACATTCTGTTTTATGCTCTCTCATTTTTTCCCATTTCTGCTCCCATATCCTCACTTTTCTTCCTTTCACTACGCACGCTGCCCCGCTCCGTCTGCTCCCGAGACTCTATAGCTTCCTTTTCCCTTTCATTTTCACATCTCATTTTATGAATAGTTAACTTTATTAATGCAGAGACGATTTTGGCTTTTGCCCTTCTTTCACTTTCTCTCTAATTCTAAGTAGTCTGGGATTCGCTTCGAGGCCACTTCTAGGTACTTCATTGCATCCGGCATAAATTCTTTATGGCCCTGTCTGCGTCCATAGAAACAGAACATTTAAAAAATATAAAACATACAGCTACTACTATCTGTAATCTGCAAAAATGTTGTAATAACTACTAGGTAAAATGGTTGGCGTCCCCATTTCCCTTTACTTGTGTGCAAAAGGAGTTACTATACCTATATCTAGAGAGGATTCATCTCCGTAATGTTTGTTCTATAGTAATAAGAGGTGAGGTAAGAATAATGATATTTGCTTGAACCTGATTTGAAGCTAAGCGTAGACGCTCATTTCAACAGGATTAGTCATTCTGTTGACAATGGAGTCTGACATAATCAATGATTTAAGATAACTCCTGCTCCTTTAATAACAACAAAATCAATAGTTTCAACTTCTATTTTGTCTTCTACGTGCATTGCCGTGCTTCCTGCGGGAAGCTTCCTTCCTTATAAGTTTGTAATAATAATAATAATTTATGCTTGGAAAAACCATGGCGTGAGGCACATCTCCCCATTCCCAGATGCATGCATGAATGGTTGCTCTGACGCTCATTTCCCTCTGGGGGTCGCGAGTGCAATATTTGAAAAAAATTCATACTATAGGCATATATAGGTACATAGGTATTTGTATAGATATAGTAGGTAATCTTGGATGCAGATATGAGATCAAAGTTGTCCAAGTTCTCAAATTGCTGTTTTTTTTTCCTTCTGTGGATGGCGTTTTATTCTCAGTCTTGTGGATCGTAAGTCATAGTCAAAGTCACTGTAAAAATCTAGATATCTAGACTGTATCATCTATAAAACCCAGCGTCCCACGTCTTTACTTGAGATTGATGAATGAGTCTAACTGTGAAGACGTCACATGTTGGATAAATAGAATGAATGGCATGGTATGTGATCATAGTAATTTTATTGTAAATTTGGAGAGTAAATATTAGCTTTTCTAATTATCGGTCAAGTTATCCTATCCACAGCCGTGCGTCCTATATTATGTCATATATATATGTATATACATTACATTTAATGTAATGGGAAGAGACAGACAGACAGTCAGTGCTTAGTGCTTAGCATTACTAATGTTCAAATCTCCCTGGGTATGAAGTGTAAAGTGTAAACTGTATGAGATTGAATGAATGAGTGAGTTGGAGAGTAAGTCATGTCGATTTTAGAAGTACTGGAGATACACACACACACAGCAGATCTCTCTCTCCCTGCTGTGCTTCTTGCTTCTGTCGGCATCGGAACGTATCCAGTTTTTTTCTCTTTCTCTGTTTCTGTCTCTTGACTGCTTCCATTTCATTGCATGGATAGGGACGAGCAAGAGAACGAGAGAGAGAGAGAGACGGGAAATGGAATGCAAGTTTAGAACAGTTACTAAATAAATGAGCTTCGACTGATCTTTGTCACTTTTCCTTACCCCCAAGGAAGAGTGGAGAATTTTGTGTGTTTGGACGTGGCTCGTAAAGCAAAACAAACGAGAAACGTAACATGTTTACTGCGTAGCTACTTGCTTACTGTAACTTCAAGACCGATAGTATTCCCTGCCATGGGCTGCTTTGGAACTCTTGCGATTAGTGGATAGGTATATATAGGTATATATTATTCCCACCTATATATCTCTCGTGTCGAGACTCGAAACCCTTCACATGACATGCACATGGGAACTGGGAACTGTGACCACGGAGTTTGTAGTGAGCTAACGCATGTTGCATAGTTCCGTATCCGTGAGTTTTTGTTGTGTCAGGTTCGATTTCATTCTTACTCTTGTAGCCTCCTGTAACGTCCACCTATGTAACCCATAATTACCCGTATAATGACGCTCGAAAAAGTACAAATAGATAAATCGGGCTCGGAAAATTCCTTATCTGTCTCTCGTATTTAGTTTTGCTAGTAGCTGCATGGCATGGGTACTTGGCTACATTTGTGTGTGTTTTACTACCGATACTTGAAGGCTCGATGCTCGAGTGTAGGTGTGGACGCATTCACACAAGTTTTAAGCCTTTGTTTTACTGTATACTTTGTTTGTACTGTTACTTTACTGTTGCTGTTACACAGAGAAATTCCTGTTGTTCTGTTATACACACGAGGACAATGCATTTGAAGGTGTTACCATGTTTTTATTAAAGTTAACATTATGCACCCTTCCATTCACCATTCATGCTTGGCTTGACTATGAGAAGTTAAAAAGGCTGACTAGTGAGTGTGATGCGTGCGTGTGGGGTGGGAGGGCGATGGAGGGTGGGGGGGGGAGAGTGGGTTGCTCTTGTTCGTATGGATTTTCGACATGATAAACAAGAATATATTCTGGGAGTTAACATGATGCTATACATTATTTATTGCGCTCAACAACTTGGGTTCTTTATCCTGAGTGAACTCCTGGGAGACTGCTGTATCAGATCGCAGATAGTGAAGCGGAGAATTTGTGAAATTGATGGGCAACTCCAGGCTATATACCTAAGCACCTATGTATGGCTCATATTGAATGGACTTTGACACGCAGTTTCAAAAATTGAAAAGAATAACTTGCTCCAAAGTAATTTTGTAATTTTTTGAATCTTTAAATTGCTCTAGATTTTTGTAACAAGAGAATGCCGCCTAATATTTATTACAAATGTGTCAGCCTGACTAGTGAAACCAAGGGCCATAATTCTTCAACACTAATGTAATATGTATGTGTATTGTTAAAAATTTAAAGCCCGATTTCGTAGAATAATATGCAGAGTCAATAGGGTGGCCCATTCATCGCTGATAAGTGTTGGTTAGGGCGTGGAAGGAATTGCATTGCATTGCATTACAGGGGAAGGCGTTGCATCTCTGAAAACCCCGTGAGCCTCAAGTACGGTGAGGTCTCAAGAAGGGTGACTAAAAGTCTGAGAGAAATAGATTGAGTTATTATAGTTACTTCTGATGAATACGAGTGAGGACGGCGATTTGACGGAGCTTCCTCCGGTGTCTAAACTAAAAGGCGTAAGAAATGGATGGGAATGCTGGGCCTACTACCATGGGAGAAGTTTTCAAGTTTCCCATGGGGTTTCAAACTTGTCGAATGGATGGAAAGATTGTGAGTTATAGAAAAGTTTTTCAGCCTCTGCTTTTCAATCATTATCTGTACTACCACTGCAGCACTGGTCGATCCACCCCGGTCGTGGTCGGTATAGTGGTCACAGAGAGAAAGACGAACTTTATTAACAAACAAAAGCCATCACTGTCCTCCAACGAGGATAGCCCAACGGACTCAGTAT
>JAQFZC010003126.1:0-19907 GCA_034695205.1 Dicyrtoma fusca
TTTAATTAGTATAAATTACCTACACGGGGTTATAGGTTACAGAAATGGAATAACTGGAGGGTCTCGAAGTCGCCATTATTTCCCGTTAATATATAGGTAGTGGACAAAGGAATGGCTAGGCACTCTCCACTAATTTCATTTCAGTTACTTCTGTGGGTTATCTGTGACCCCAGATAATATTTTATTTTTCCTAAGAAGTTCAAACAGCCAAAAAATAAGTAAATAGGTACGACTTTTTAAAACGTTTGATTTTAAGCCCTGTGACCCTGTTAAGTATTTAACCCGGGTCACTAGTCAATGACATCTAATCTCAAATTGCCCTTGCATGTGATAATGAGTTTTGTAGTAATTGCCTGAGTAATTCATTACTTTATCTGGAATTGAGTACCGTATTTCTCCGAATAATTCCCGGGGCTCAAACAGTTTCCGGGTCTCAAATAGTTTCCGGGGTTTAGGCGCAACTTTTTAAATATTTTCCGGGGCTCAAATAGTTTCCGGGTCATATATCACTATGTGCGCTCCCAAAGGGTAGATTACTTAGGATTTTGTAATAAACACCGGGGCTCGAATAGTTTCCGGGACTCAAACAATTTCCGGGGGTACGACTTGAATTTTTAATTAGTTTCCGGGGAAACTATTCGGAGAAATACGGTATCTAAACAAAATAACGGACGTATCAAGAGTGTTATTGTTTATAGTTTTATAACCGAGCCTAGCTTTCCAGTTTTGTAACATTGCATTAAAATATTAGCCTCACTGAAATTACAAATTTTGAATTTTATGATCTTTGTGGGGGATATTGTGTCCTCAGCAAGGTTTATTGCAGGTCCTGCGATACTTTGCCCTCGCGACATATTTATTCCACGGCATGTTGTCCATTACGAAGTTTTGGATGGCCGCATTTTGGTGGCGACGTTTTGCCCGGACACAGTTTTTTGCATGCAATATTTACGGAATTTGTAAGATTGTAAAATAATTTGTTTAACTTTTTACGTTTTGCGAGTTATGATTTAGGAAGACTGTATAGTAGCATGTTTTCTTTTACACAATAATGAATACGCGACCTTGGATCTGTTCTAGTACGCCTAGGTTCTAGTGTAAAGTAGAAAATACGATGCTGAGGAAACTTAAAGGTCAGGAATTGAACCAAAATTGTTGGGACCAGACTGGACCGATAGTTTTCGCTCCGACCAAAAAAAAATTTGTGGTGTACATTGTGTTGGTTTAGGAGTTTAAAAATATTTAAAAACAGCTAATTGTACAGCTATATCAAGAGTATCTTCTAAAAGGTAGGCCGGGTTGGTCAAATCAAAATTTGAAATTTGAAAAGGGCACTTTTAAAAGTGACAGAATTATTCTAAAAATGATCTGCAATACTTGATGAAAGACACCTACTCTTCTCCGTGCTCTGTCCTCGTCGCTGTTGTTGTTGTTGCTGTTTTTGTTGTTGTTGTTGTTGTTGTTATTATTATTGTTGTTGCAAATTTATCGCAATTCTTAAGATATTCCTCCTTGTCATCTGCCGTATCCAAATCGCACCTCCAGCAAACGTATTCGGCAGCCTTATTGGCGCATTTATTACGTGTAACCCCATCAACACAATACCAGCAAAGAACGACACCATAATGAGGAGGGAAATGAGAACATCCGACTGGAGTTTGTGCATCTTTTTTATAACAGACTGTGTAAAGTGTATTTGCATCATCTGGACGTCTGTCAGGAGGGGGGCGTACAGTTGATGCAAATGATGGGTTTAGGAAATCATAGAAAAGAAAAATCCAAAGAAGTCGACCGCGGAATCCTCCTGCAATCTTCATCTTCTTCAGTCTCTGCTAATCAGATCCTCTCAACCAGTAGCGTTGTAATTTCTGCAGACGAGCGGTCAGTTCTTGTATTCCCTCCTCGTTCACGAACGAGCGTCGAACGAGACGAGACCGAGATGATCAATTTTCCTCTGCAAAGGCGCACCGTCGACCGTCAGCGCGTTTTTTCAGTTTACTCCAAGATTTGGGAATCACTGCTAACTGCACCACACATGCGCGCTGGGCCAGATCTGAAACAAACTGCTACAGAATGGCTGCCACGAAGATTCCAAATTCATTCAATTTTGTGGGATAATTCGATTGGCCCTTTTAATGTTCTGTAAAGATGCCTTTTCCATAGGTATCAAACATGCACATTATGCAAGTACACTTTTATTTTTTTGTAATACACAACACAACAGAGCACTTTGCAGCGGTGTTTGTAGTCACTGAACTCAAAAAACACTTTCGAATAACTATTTTTCTGAAAAGTATTGCAAGAGGTCAACAAAAAATATTTTTGAAACGTTTCTAAAAAATTAAATAAAAGCTAAGCATTAACGCTGTATTAACAAATCTCCAACAACAATAATAATATTAATATTTTCAATATTTACATTGCTGCTGTCATTTCCATTGTTGCTCTGGTACTGTCAATGTCAACGTCCATGACATATCAATAAATCCACCTTGAATTTTCAAAGGAAATCTGATGCGTCCTTCCTACTGTCCAGTTAAAAGTCTCATTTCTATTTTCTACTACAAAGACAACCAAATCCAGACAGTATAGGGATCATGTAATCATGCCTGCTTTAGTCGCCAGAAAAGTGTAAATGAAGAAATATTATGTAATGTTCCAAGTCGAAGGAAAGACAGCTGAGACGCCGAGAGATGAGTGGGTAATAGTAATAAGTTTATTCAGATTTAATAAAAATAAATAAATACGTTCCTGGTAAGATGTGATTGAAGAAAAACCGGAAAAGTGAACAAAATCTGACTATTTAAAATGTGTTTACTTTTGCAAAGTAATTTTTAATTTTCATTTTTTCTCTCGGAACCCCTCACTCCTCACTAGGGTTTACAGAAAATCTCACTCTCAAAAAACCGAATTTCGGTTCTGGTTCTTTGAAATTCTCCTGAACCGAGTCCGGTTCCGGTTACGGTTCCGGATTTTACTAGAGCAAAAACCATTCAGATCTCATTCGGCACTTTCATATTTTTCCACATTTTAATTTTTCTGACATCATTTAATTTATTTTTGCCATTTAATAGCAGATTATAACTTTTTTGTTAATTAATGCAGGAAAAAATATTCCTTGTGTATAATAAACTGCTGCAATTAATTTAAAACATTAAAAATTGCTATGCATAAACCGAAAAAGCTATTTTTACATTTACAAGGAACTAGCTGTTGCCCTATTTGTACTTCAATTTTGAGTTTTTAGCCATTTTTTGAAGAATTTCCATTCTTTGAGACATTTGGAACCGGTTTTTGGTTCCGGTTCTTTACCCCGGGTAACCCGAGTCCCGGTTCTGGTTCTGTAAACCCTGCTAGAGATACTATTCCTAAACACTTCAGCTAATATGCTGAAATGAGGCGTACGTAGATGATTAGGCTTGGCAGTGAGAT
This sequence comes from Dicyrtoma fusca, assembly GCA_034695205.1. Taxonomy (NCBI): domain Eukaryota; kingdom Metazoa; phylum Arthropoda; class Collembola; order Symphypleona; family Dicyrtomidae; genus Dicyrtoma; species Dicyrtoma fusca. The sequence continues at coordinate 3,433 of JAQFZC010003126.1, forward strand.
TAATGTAGTGACAGTGTTTATTAGTCAATTCGGGATGGTGGCCAGGCCGACTCTGATCATCTCTAGCAAGAACAGGAGCACCAAAGCTCAGAGTGAATGTGTGTGTGTGTCACATGACTTACACCCAACATGGCATAAGAGCCATGCTGTCCCAAAGAGCGTGAGATGGATGATAAGCAAATGTGCAGGGAATTGAAATATGGCAGGCACATGCGTGCACTGCTTTGGATGGGAGGCTTAACAACCCTAACCCCGTCTCATTCTAACTAAATCGTAAGTTTTCAATCACGTTCTAGGATATGTCCGTTATTTTATTGGTAAACTTTTTCATGCTTCATTTGTTCAACATCCTTTGATAAAAACCGCTCCATGATACACAAAAAAACTAAAACTGTTTCTTTGGAGCCCAAGACAATTTCCACAATATGTAATACAAAGGAATAATGTAATGAACCATGGTTAGCGTAATCTATAAAATCGAGTCAGTGCCCTCATCCGTATTTAAGGTTTTAAAATAAGCATCCTGGTATAAACTAGTGTATGCTACTGATGAGAGCCTCTGATTAGTCATTGGGCTCAAATTAATCCCAACATTAAAAACACAAAGTCACATTTACAATTTTTCAAAACTGATTTCGATTGGAATTATTGACTTTAAAACGACGATTTCATCATAATTACAGTTTCTGTAAAGTTGTGTTTTATAAAATAATGTTTCAGAAACGAAGTTTCATCAAATGCATTTTAAGATTCTTGTGCTTAAAAACTGCTTGAAAGAATTTCTTTCTTTTAGCAGCAAACGTCTGGGAAAATTATTCTGTAGAAATCAACATTTTCAAAAGCTTTATTTGTATTAGCAACCGATTTAAAAAGCAACTTTTGTTAGTTGCGTAAGTAAAAATTTATGTACTATGTAAAAAATAAGGTTACAACCAACTTTATGTTTACCACTTACGCGGAAACTAATATGATTAAGTACAATAAAGACTAGTAGTCTTAGACTACCATAAATTATGGCAAATTATAGCAACTTATATTTTTCTTTATTGGTTTGAGTTTTTCTTTAACATTTGAGCTTTTCCAATGTTCAGAGGCTAATTAAGGAACAAATTAGTTTTTGCTTGCAAGTGGACTGCTTTAGATGAACGATTAGGATTCCAACTTTTGGTCTGCTAACAGACACTCAAAAACTTATTTTTTTAAAACTTTAAACTTGATAATTTTTGGTCAAGTCCATAATACTGCCAAATTTTAATTAATCATTGTCATTGACCTCTTGCAGCGCTTCCTCGAATTCTGTAGAGCTAGTCTATTTGGTTTTGTCCAACGCACGGAAATAATTGACGCAAAAACACTGCATTACATACTGCGTAGTCGTCTGGCATTAAAATTCGTATTAAAAAGGTTAAAGTATTTTGGAATGTTTATTATGCGGAACAAATTTAGTTTGAATCCGACAGCAACATGTGAAGTAGTCCACTTGTTAGACATAAGTTGCTATTTGTTCAGCGTATGGCATGCCAGAACAGATATGAATGTATATTTTTACCGTCTTACTTTAAATTAAACCATCTCACTAGTATAGTTGAGCAAAGAAGCAGTACATGGAATGTTGTTGAAGTAATAAACGTTGAATGATGCATAAACATGTCGTTTTGTGACTACCATTGCCCATACATCTCTTGTTTTGTTTAGAAAAGGAGGAATTAAAATGCTGCTAGGAACGCGTAGGATGAGGGGCGTGTAATTTTATTGCGACTAACTCTATACATTTTAATTGGAGCATCACAACTACCACCGCCTGCCCTAATTTGTGTCATCATTAGAAGACAAAAACTAGAAAAGTTTGCTACAATCAACTAGAAATATACATTATACTATTCACAGCAGAGCAGGTTCACTTTTAAATGAATAAAATTTGGTTTTTTCCAATCATGATCTTGGTATGTGTTCTAGATGATCATATACCGTGTCGAGCAGAAACAAAGGAAAAGCTTAAGTAGATGAAATCAGACAAAAGTGAGTGATCATTTATGGGCAGTTATCACTTAATTACGGATAAATTCATTTAGCAGTTTTAACTTCTTACAAAAGATTGGTTGAAAGATCGCGCTATATCATCACCATCACAGAGTGGCGATTACACTTGCCATGTTTGTTCGTAGTTGCTAATTTAAATTATGTCTAGCATAATGACTAACTATTTGAAACGTACTGTTTATATCGTCGAACAGATTTCACTGAATACGCTTTTATTTTCATCTGCTAAAAATGTTTTTAGACTTTGTTTTGGTCGGTGGTTAGCGTCATTTCAAGTTATACTGCGGATTGGGATTTCCGACTTTTTTTGTGGCCGCTCCTTTTTTTGACTTCTTCGCGCTGCTCTTCCTGCCCGCAGATTTCGAATTTTTTTTGCCGGCTTGGCTTCTGATGAAGTGTTGTCTACCTCCACCTTTATCTCGACTGCGACTGCACCTGGGTCTTTCCGTTCTTCCAACCGTCTCGCAGAACGCCTGTTTGGACGCTGTTGAACAATATAGTTTGTTTTATTCTGCAGTTTCAAGGAAAACATGGAAATTTGCATTCCGAATTTGGAAAGCTCACAAAGACATGTTTTCTCAGAAACAATTAAAAATAAAGATGTCTAAGATTATCGTGTAAGTTTTTCTAAAACAGGTTGGTCGACAACGCTAAGACGTGACTCTCTGTTATATAAGCAAGGTTTTAGATAAGGTTGCGCGCGGCCCCTCCAACACTGCATACGTGAGTATCCAGGAAACCCCGGCACAAAAAATATCAAAAGGAAGCTGTCGTAGATCAGGCAAGCCATAATAACAAACCACGCCAAGTACAAGGGCCACAGTTGACAATCTTTGAAAAACGTTTATACAAATCCAATCGTCATTATACACTGCTCTTACTTTGCGAATTAATTAAAAACTTTAGTACTAAACACGCAGTGATCCAATTGGTCCGATTGCGTTAAATTTAAACAATTTAATGTTGTAGCATTTAGTTTATACTTGTGACACTGCAGTAGAAAATTCGTCACGTTGTTGTGCGTATAATTGTACACAAAATGATACACAGCACTAGGTCCCTCATTCTCTACTATTTTGGCAACCAAATAAAATACAGTGCAGTGTGGTGCAGCAAGAGTCCAGATCTGACTAAAACCCCTCCACCTAATATTGTCTGTGGTAATTATACTAGATATTAGTGAAAAATTAGGGGAAATGGTTTTTAGCGAAACCAACCAATTGCCTGAGGCTGAAATCAAGTTAACGCTGAAAGGGTCTAAAGTGAGCTGGTCACTAGGGATGCTCGATGGGATGCACTCACTTGGCCTAACTGTGACGAGGTCAGTCAGAGGAGACCTGTAATCTGGCCTACTTAGGCTAATCGAGGTTAAGGCTAACTAGCGTCAAATGCTAACTACTAGATGCTAAAGAATGCAGACACAAAGCAAAGAGACTGGATGTAAATTAGTCAGAATTTCTGTTTATTCCAATGCAAATCTGCCGAGCGATGATGCCTGCTACCTGCTCGTAGCTTCAACCGTACCAGACTGAACTGCTCAGCTTTGGCTGCTGCCTTAGCTTCGCATTCAGCTCGACTCATACCGTGCAGCTCAGATTCGCTGCCTTACATCATCCTCGGACTCACAGTAACTTCGTTCCGAAGTTTTACAAAATTGAATTAATAATAATAAACAAAATTAAAATTAACAGTGTATTCGGACTAAAATTATTCACCACATCTTTCATATAGTTAATTATTCATTATTATATTTATACGGAATGATTAAATGCTGACTAGGACAAACAAAGTTTTCATTGGTAAGTAGTTGTGTTAGATTTAAAATTAATATTTAACAGGCATGGGTAAATTAGCATATCATGGATTTAAAATTAAAATTTGGGTTTGCAAATGTGATTAACGGTATTATGATTACAGCTTATCATAACAGTCAACTTGACGTAAGAATTTGCTTATCACTAAAATAATAATAATATTGGGTATTTTAATTCGATATAAACGGTAACAGTGTCAGTTGATAGAAATAGATTATGTAGGCAGATGGTCAACTGCCTAGTATTTTTCATTTAAAATACAGATACAAACAAAAAATGACAAGAAAACGTAAGTAATACGTCAAAATTGAAACGTTTAAAAAAAAATTGGAAATATTAGAAATAAAATGAGAAATGGAACCTGAGAAGTCAGTCCACATTCTGACGCTCACGAAAGCGCATAGCCTGGTACTCGGCCTTGGATCCGCGACGTGGAAGTTCATATCCGTGACCGTAGTCTATGGCCTGTCCATAGTAGAGAGCAGCGGGTGGAGAAGGAGTTCTCCGAGGTCCGTTGTATCCACGTCCAGGCTTAGGACGATTCGGAGATGGACGTGGAGTAGCCTTTCCACTAGCTCTTAGCATGGGATGTTCTTGCTTCGCAAGTTCCATGACCTGGGCTGGAGAATACAGCAGGTTGATGGAATCCAGTGCCGTTGGCGTCGAAGGTGCCCAGTTGTCAACTCGGCTGGGTCCAGCGACCGGAGATTTCGGTTCCTCCTTGAAATTTCCGTAGTTTGGAGAGTGTTCCCTCGAATTGGCGTAACCAATGGCGAATGGATCCACTGACAGGGTCTGAATCGGAGTAGGAGGCAATACAGGTTCCTTGGACATACTCCTCTTTCTGACCAGGGACCGTGACTGGTCTTTACCAGGAGGACGAATTTGACCTTGACTGGCTTGATAGCGAGTGTTCGGGGGAGAGGGGTTGGAATTCGGCAGTTTGGCGGCTAATGCCCGAATTCTGTCTGCCGCAGTCGTGGAAATGATAAACTCACGATGTCGTAAGTCCACTTCTGGAGACGTGACTGCGCGTCTCTTCCGTAAAGCCCGACGGAAGTCCTTGGCAATGGGCTCCATGTCATTGAAAAATGCTTCCATCTCATTCGGATTATTGGAAGCAAGGAATCTCATTGTCCTTACGCCAACTTCCTGCTTATTCATGACCATGGTCGCACGAGTGGACTTGAGGATTCCTTCTGACTTGGAGACTGGTACCATCGTGGAAGATTGTAGAGGTGCCGAATTACAAATCGTGTTACGTAAAGTAAATACTAGAAGGTAAACTGATATCTTTAAATAACGTAGATGGTAATGTATAATTTTTGACAAACACTAGTTGAATTTTCGAGTGATAAAATTAAAGTTTGAAAATGGCTACCAACTGAAGTTGTGAACTGCACCGGCTCTCTCACAATAATGAGCTTGGTCTGGCTTAATTATTGTGGTGGACGGTGAGCCGTCGGACAGAGAAAGGGAAAAAAGAAAATAGGAGGGAATGTAACTACGTAAGAAAAAAAACAACCGACAACCGCATTGACTCATGTCCCGTTTGTAGGTATACAAATGCACGGCTTAGTTTACGGAGAATTTCGCTCCAGATTCGTGAACAGGCGGCAGTCAAGCCGTCGAAGAGCACTAAGGACTGAACAGGCGTAGGGGCTGTTCAGTGATTACCGTCACTTTGTAGTTTTAAGGATATCTCGCTCTAGATCAAATGCTGTCCCTGCCGTTGACCGTTGGTCAGTATTTATGTCATGGTGAAGGATGACACCGTCGAAAGGGTGGGGCTTTTCACAAATTACCGCTTGTTGTGTAGTTTTCGGAGATTTTTGCTCCTCTTCATTTTAAACCACCGCCGTCGACAGTAGTTCAAAATAGCGACTCCGTCGCCTTTCTGGGAATCCGAAGAATTCCGTAGGGCTGGGATGTCACTGACGAAGAATTTAATTGAATATTCTGGAGTTTTGGAATTCCCCAGGTAAGTGTTTATTTTTCTCTGAGTATTCTCTCAATTGTGCTTATGGATACACCCTCAACAGCAACCGGCATTGAGTTCTGGGGTAGTTTTTGTTCATTAGCTGCTCCGCAGTGGCAGCTCAACTTGGAAGTGCCAGGAGTGAGAATATTAATTTTATTTTTGATAGAATACAAGTGATCAAGAAGTGATTTCGGATTATTCGAAGTATTTAATTTTTGATGGTTGCTGTCAATTGTTGAAATTCCAGTTTCTTTGGTCTGTCTGGAACTTTTGAATCCGTGAAGTGGACCAATCTGTTGGATGGAGATGGTGGGCCTTTGAGGGGGATCAATCCTCAAATCCATCAGTGGGCGAAGTTGTTGAAGTCGGTTTTGGGGTCGGGGGCCAACTCTTTTGGTAGGAATTATTTCGGGAGTGGATGTGGAGGAAATATTGACCGACAAAGAAGAATTGGCACCGGTTTCCGGATTTTCGGTGTCAATTCTGCTCGTCTCTCGGGCTTTTGGATTCCCTGCTGACTGTTGTGCTGCTGCGGGTGCTGATGTTGAAGGACTTGTATCTTGGATAGTACTAAAATTATTGCACCATGGATCCGAAGAATTCCATCTTTTGACATTATTTATATGCTTCCGCTTTATTTTCTTTTTGGCATGTGGATTCGGGTCTTGCAGTTGCAATTTAGAATGCCCGATGACCTGAATGACCTCCATTGGACCAGACCAACGGGATTCCAGGCCATCTTTGTGGGTTTTAATCACAACAAGATCTCCAACAGGGTAGGTATGCGCAATCCTACTGATTTTGGCCAAATTATTGCGTGTTTGTTGTTGTTTTTGAGTTATTTGGATGGCATTTTGAATTAACTGTTCATTAATTTCTGCATCGACGAATGGATCCATAATTTGATTTGATGGAAGTGTAGGTGTCAACAGGTCAGCTTTAACGATGGGCGGGCGATTGTAGAAAAGTCAAAAGGGACTGATTCCAAGCGCTTTATGGAAGAAGGAGTTGTGGGCAAAAGCAGCTGCCTCACAGATCAAGTCCCATCTGTCCAAGTACCCGTCTAGGTATTTTCGCAGGTAAATTTTGGTCGTTCTGTTGCTCCTTTCCACAAAAGCATTCATCTGAGGGGAATTCGAGGGGATTTCGATGTGGACCAGTTTATTTTTGTTGATGAAATCTTTAAATATTCCAGCCGTAAAGTGCGTCCCTTGATCCGAGACGATCTCTTTGACGATATCGAATGTATGGAACAGTCTGTGCAGTATTCGCACTGTTTCTTGAGAAGTGGCCGTGGCAGTGGGGAAGATTATGAGGAATCTCGTGGCATAGTCAATGATGACTAAGGCATACCTCATTCCACGAAGAGTCATTGGCAAAGGACCGATAAAATCGATGGCAATGCGTTGCCAAACTTGGGAATGAGGGGGAAAAGACACTTGGAGTCCTTCTGGCTTAGCATTTCTGGGATTCTCCCGTTGACATTCTGGACAGCGACCATTGTGTATCCAAATATCCTCTGACATCTTTGGCCAGAAGTATCGTGATTGAGTGAGCATGTAAGTCTTCAGGTATCCTCCATGACCTGCCGTTGGGTCATCGTGGGTCAATTAAAGTACCGTCGGCACCAACGAGAAAGGTACGATCAGTAGGTAAGGGTTACCAGTGGGACGGGGATTAATTTTGTACAGTAAATCCTGGATTATTGCGTAATTCTTTCCAAATATCGAAGTTTTTGGTCTGTCTGGTTGAGAATTTTTGTGAACTTCCTCTAATCGATGAATTATTTTGTATAACTTAGGATCTGACCTTTGTTTGGATTGAAACTCGGAGAAGTTACCATTTGGCCCAGTGCGAAGTAATGGCTCTTCTAACTCGATTTCATCCTTCGGGGAATAAGCCAGGGGGAGAGTCAGCATTCGGACTGGATATCGGGACAAGCAGTCAACATGACCCATATTCTTGCCGGGCCTATGAACGATGTTCAGGTCGTAGGATGCCAATTTAATCGCCAACCGGGCGAACTTGCCATGTGGATCTTTCGTGTTGATTATTTCTTTCAACGCCTCATGGTCAGTACGGACCGTGACCTTTCGACCGTAGATATACTGCCAGGAGACCTTCAATGCATGGACGATGGCCAGTCCCTCCCTCTGCGATATGACGTGTTTTTGTTCCGTTGGGGTGAGCATTCTGGAAGTATATTCCACTACATGATAATTCTTGTGGTCGGTGGTCTGTAGTAGCATGGCTCCTAAGCTGTAGTTGCTACAATCACAATCAATGATTAAATCTGCGTCTGGGTTGAAATGTTGAAGAACTGGACTCGTTGTTAAAGCGGATTTTAATTTACGAAATGCCTCATATTGTTCTGGGCCCCATCGAAAAGTAGTTACCTAATTGTTGTTTTTTCTTTGTCATTCTAGAGAGGGGCTCTGCTATAGTTGCGAAGCCTGGGACGTATCTTCGAAAGAAGCCTGCCAGTCCCAGAAATGAACGGACAGCTATAACACTGGTGGGGATGGGAAAATTCACTATGGCATCTATTTTTGACTGATCAATGTGACGTCTGTCCTTATTGTACACATCTTCCACGTACTTAAGTTGATTAAATCCAAATTTACACTTTTTTATATTAAATTTAAGGCCAATTGGTTTAAATCTGTCCATAGTGATGATGAATTTCAATTAGTTCCTCGAATGTTAGAGCAAAAACCAAGATGTCATCTATATAGGCATTAACAAACTTGTATTTTAACTCTCCCAGGACTTCATCGATCATCATCTGGAATTCTGCGGAAGAATTCAGGAATCCATAGGGAAGTCGGGTAAGTTGGAATTTACCTCCAGTAAGAATTGTGAATGCAGTCTTTTTCCTGCTCTCTTCGTCCAAACCCAGTTGCAGAAATCCCTGTTTGCAGTCCATAATAATGAAGTTGCCTGCACCATGCAAGTTCATGGCCAGTTCATTCATTTTTGGAAGGAAGTAGGTATTTGGGATGACTTGTTTGTTCAGTCTCCTCAAATCCAATACGAAACGACGAGACCCATCCTTTTTTCGGACTAAGAGTACGGGTGAATTGTACGGGGATGTGGACCTTTCAACGATGCCAGCAGCTTCCATTTCCTGTACTTGAGTATTGAGTATTTCTCGTTCCATCATAGAAGCGGGCCATTGTGATCTTGGGTTGGGCGGATGGTCCCCGGTGTTTATGTTCACGGGACGGAAATTAATGGGTTCCAGTTCTGCATCAGTGGCGGCAAAGGAAGAGCGGTATTGATTTATAGTGTGTATTAATAATTCTTTTTGTGGTTGGGTGAGGTTACTTTCTAATTTTAAATCCGATTCTTTAAATGGTTTTAGCTTTGCAGATGGGGGTTTTGTCCGTGGAGCTTTTTGCCTAGTCTAATATTCAATGGCAGACTTATTAATTTCCTCGAAATTGGCAATTCGTCGAATTCTCGGGAGGTGAACTTGGTATTTCGTAGGATTGCAAATCCAGACCCGTGTCTCATCTTCATCTATCGTAACAAGATGATTTCCGGGCATTAATTCACAAGATACTTTATCTTTATTGAATGTGATAATTACCTCTTGTTTTGAGTTTAGGGGTTCATTAGTTTTTAACGTAACCAAATTAATAGTGCATGGAGGGAATAAGTACGGACGATCAGTGCACAAGGAATTAATTTTAATGGCATCTTCGTGTTCTTTTCTTTGAATGTTTTCCACTAGATTGTCATCGATGATAGTTGCATCCAAATTAACAGTGTTGTTCGGATTTGCGGATTTCCTTTCAACTTTATTATCCGTTAACATGAAGATATTTTGAACGTCACTATTGTCACTGTTCTCGGGAAAAGGGGTAAGTTTGCCTGTTTTGAAATTTAATAATGATCGGTGTTTTCTATGAAATTTAATGCCAACAATCATTATAGTGTTCATGTTTGGTATTACAGCAAATTCACTGTGTTGGAGAATATCACTGATTTTGTATTTTAAGATTGCCGTCTGGTCATAGGTACTATGGGATCCTTCGATAAACTGTCCAAACGGTTTTGGATTGTGAGTTTGGATTTTGATGGATTCTGGGGCATAATTTGCAATAAGTTTTGTTGCTTGCGGTGAAATGCAATTTAACTGGGCTCCCGTATCAATCACCGCCATTATGTAAGTATCATTTAATAAAGTTAATTTGACTTTGGCATCATAGGAGTATAATAACCGATTGTTTAGCTTTTTAAAGTCACTGAGCACTGATGGGGATAACGGAGTGGTTCGATTGGGCAAAACTCTAATTAATTCGTAGTCAGTGTCACTTAATTCGTCGTCATCACTCTCGGGTTCTTCGGAAAAATTATTAATGTATTCATTTAAATTATTCAGATGTACCTGCTTCCAATTTTGAATGGATTGGTGACAGCTGTGTGAGAAATGAAGAGTTGCGGGCTGATCTCCATTTCTAAGATGTGATGATGACTGGGGGATAGTGACTGCTCGAATGTTTTGGCAATTCGAGGACTGAGGGTGAATGTTGGTGCTTCCGTCCCGCGAGGAAACACCATTTAGTTTTCCGAATTGCGGAAATTGGATTGTTGAGCAAACGGATTATCATAATCATCCTGTCCATTCTGGTAATTTGGATTGAGCATGGATCCTTAGTTATTTTGCTCACTGCCATCCAAATGTCGCACAAAATTTCTGTTTTGATTGTGTTGGTAGCGATTATTATTATTTTGATAGCAGCTATTGCGATTGTTTTGACCGCCTCTCCATGCTCCTTGGTTATTGACCCAGTGATTGTTATTTCCATTTTGATCATTATTATTGTTGTTGTTTCTTAAGGAATTTAAATTTGGCTGCCATTGCTGGTTAGAGTTGCCACGACCTCGGTGACCTCCACGGTTTGAACCGCGGTTTCCTCTTCCTCCTCGAGCATACTGTGCTTGACGGAGTTTGGATCTGCATTCAGACTCTTTGTGGCCGATTTCATGGCAGAAGCTACAAGTACCTTCGAACTTCACCATTTTCACATTGGGTGCATCGCCTTCTGGGGTTGGATTTTCGGCATTGGGCCGTTTTAAGTTAGCCAGGGGAATAGATTTGGAGGTAACTGACCCTTTAGCCTTTTTGGAGTCTGTGTCCTTGTCCGTAGTTTTATTTTTATTTTTCTTTAATGTAATTAATTCTTCCAATTGCAATTTAAATTCCGGAATTGAGTTGTAGAAGACTGACGGAATGTCTTTTTGCATCTTTTCAGGCAAGCGAGGGAGCATTGCCGCAATTTTATCTTCCGCTGACATGTCCGGATCAATTTGGAGAAACATTTTCTGCATTTTGCGAATAAAATCGGTGGATGTCATGGAGTCCGTTAATTTGAACCGTTCTATGTCCCTTTGAGCTTTTCGCTTGCTCACTTTGGGATCATATTGAGCCACAAAACCGACTTTAAAGTGTGCCCACAGTTGTTCGAATTCATCTTCTTCTGTGGCCTGGTTGATATCCAGAATAAATCCATGTTCTTTGGTCAGCCACCATGATTGAACATCGACATCGGTGAATACAGCGAAGAAATGCCTGACAGAGCCAAGAAATTGTTCCCAAGACATGTAAGTTCTTCGCCTTTTCCCTTCAACTCGAATTATCGAAGTTTCCGAATTTTCTGTGGATCGGAAAGGACCAACTTTCTTCTTCATGTTATTGAAACGTCTCTCTTCCAGAGCCAAACGAGATTTTTCTCTGATTTCCCATTGAATTAATTGTTGAGTTGATGGATTGGCTGGAAGAGTTCTTGCAGAGGTTAAATTCAGTGGATTAGGATTTTGGCGATAATTTTGACTCCTCATAGTGTCACTCAAATTCTCAGTAAAGTTCAGATTGCCATTTCTATTGGCATGAGGAACTGGAGAAGGGCTGCGTTGACGCCTTCGTTGATTTTGAGGAATCTCAGTACCCCTTCTATTGGCAGTGGGATCTCTCATCGCATTGGCATTATTATTACTAATATTCATGTTGAATCTGCTTTGTATTCCAGGTTGCGAAGAACGTGAGGCGGATGCCGCTGGCACTGCTCGTGGAGCTGGTGGATCTTGAAGGAAACTACGAAGTGGCCGTTAAAGGCTAAGTTTCGGCATGGACTGCTGCCGTTGCAGGTTTTCGGGAATAGGAGTGGAGTGCCTCGTGGAATTTGGTCTGGCATTTACTTGGGCTTCCAGCCGTTTAAGCCTGTCTGCCTGTTGTTGAATGAGAGTCTGGAGCTCTGCATTGTGAGCGAGTTGAGCATCTTGCTCAAAACGAAGTCGAGCCGCCTCTTGTCTGGCTTGTGCTGCCGTGAGTCGAGGTGTAGGAGGAGGTGGAGCCTCATCGACGATGTCTGGCGATGGAGCCGCCCTTGGAGTCGCCCTTTGGCGTCTGGTCCTCGGCATGATAAGGAAGCGCGTTGGTTCGTTGATTGTTTGAGAGCACCACGCTGTCTGGAATTTCTCAACGGCCAATTTTCTAACGGCCAACTTTTTAACCGTCAATGTTCTCACACTTTGTGATTAAATATTATAAATAATATGTAACATTGGCTGATTTAAATGGGAATTTTATTATCACCGATGTAATTTTGAATATTGTGGTAATAAATTCTGTGAAGCACTGTAATGTTTGTGTCCTCACTTTAATTTGAATGGAGATCGAGTTCGTGTCCTCACTCTTTACACTGAAGCACTTTAAAGTTAGTTAGTGTTTATCAGTATGATGATCAGTTTTATGTAGATTAATTTATGAATATATCCCATTGATTACCAGTCGTGGAAAGATCGGCTGCATCCACCATGAAAGGGTCTAAAGTGAGCTGGTCACTAGGGATGCTCGATGGGATGCACTCACTTGGCCTAACTGTGACGAGGTCAGTCAGAGGAGACCTGTAATCTGGCCTACTTAGGCTAATCGAGGTTAAGGCTAACTAGCGTCAAATGCTAACTACTAGATGCTAAAGAATGCAGACACAAAGCAAAGAGACTGGATGTAAATTAGTCAGAATTTCTGTTTATTCCAATGCAAATCTGCCGAGCGATGATGCCTGCTACCTGCTCGTAGCTTCAACCGTACCAGACTGAACTGCTCAGCTTTGGCTGCTGCCTTAGCTTCGCATTCAGCTCGACTCATACCGTGCAGCTCAGATTCGCTGCCTTACAACGCAAACTCAAACTCAGTGAAAATTGTTGTACTGAATGTTATCTGATTGCTAAAACATTAGAGACCAAATGCTGAGGAACCTAGGGATAGGGGTGGAAAATTCCATACTTTGACTTCCTAAACTGAAAAACAGAAACTTTAAGCAAACAAATTATACCTAAAGCGTACACGCTTAGTTAAACAATTACCTACGCAGGGTCATAGGTTACAGAAATGGAATAACTGGAGGGTCTCGATGTCAAACGTTCCGCGTTTGTAATATTGCATTAAAATATTGGCAGTAGTTAAATCACAAATGAAACTTTGCACTACCTTTTCGATGTTTCAAATATTTTCTATATATTTCTAACCTAAAAAATCCTACGTGGTAGGGACTTTAAATCTTGCCATCCCTCATTTTTAAAAATCTTAGGCAAATTATCTTTTTCATTATAATCGTAATACAAAGTATGAACAAGACGAGTAAGGAATAAGTTCAATATCATGCATTAAAGTAGCGTCTTAATTTTGTAATTCTGTTTTGGCAAGAAGTCAAACAAAATAAGATTTTGGTGGAAGATACTGTGTCCTCAGCGGCGTTTATGGTAGCGGTAATTTCGTTCAGCAATATTTTACCCTTGCGACATATTTATTCCGCGGCATATTGTCCATTACGAAGTTTTGAACGGCGGCATTTCGGTGGCCAGATTATGCCCGGATACAGTTTTTTGGATGCAATATTTACGGAATTTGTAAGATTGTAAAATAGTTTGTTCAACTTTTTACGTTTTGCGAGTTACGATTTAGGAAGACTAGTAGCTTGTTTTCTATTACACATGAACGAATACGCGATAGTGGATCTGTTCTAGTACGCCTGGGGTTCTAGTCTGAAGTTAAAAATACGGTGATAAGGAAAATGAAGCGTAAGGAATTGAACCGAAATTGTTGGGACCGGACCGGACCGGTAGTTTGCGCTCCGATCAAAAACAAATATGTTGTCTAGAATGTTTTGGCAAGTTTAAAAATATCTAAAAACAGCAAATCGTACATATGTATCAAGAGGGTCTTCTAAAAGGTAGGCCGGGTTGGTCAAATCAAAATTTGAAATTTGAAAAGGGCACTTTTAAAAGCGACAGAATTATTCTAAACATGATCTGCAATACTTGATAAAAGACACTTACTCTTCACCCGTCCCGCGCGGCGTCGTCGTCGCTTCGAACTCTCTGAATACATGATAGAACGTTGAAGTATTCGACGTAGCTTGAGACACAAGTAGGAGCAGTGGAAGGATCACAACCCCAGCAAAGAACGACACCAAAATGTGCAGGGAAATGAGTACATCCTACTTACTTGAGTATGTTCACGTATTCGTAAACAGGAGGTTCTTATTGTATCTACATCTTTTGCAGATGATGGGGTTAGGAAATCAAGAACAACAAAAATCCAAACAAGTTGACTGCAGAATTCTCCTGCCATCTTCATTCTCTTCAGTCTCTGTTAATCAGGTACTTTTAACCAGTAGCGTTATAATTTGTGCAGACGATCGGTCAGTTCTTGTACTTCCTATTCGTCCACGAACGAGACGAGACCGAGATGATCAATTTTCCTCTGCACAAGCGCACCGACGTCCGTCAGCCCGTTTTCTCAATTCTCTCCACGATTTGTGAGTCACTGCTAACTGCGCCGCACATGCGCACGCGGCCAGATCTGAAAAAACTGCTACATACAAAATGGCTGCCAAAAAAGATCTAAAATTCTATTTTTTACGAGTTTAAGACACTTTGCAGTATGATTTGGCTTTTTCTTTACTTTTGCAAAGTATTTTTTAGTTTTCATTTATTTTCGGAAAAACACACACAGGTCCAGAGAGAATCAAAAGAAACACAGCCATGACAAAGAAATACGCAGTATCTTCTAAAAATAAGAGCATACTTGTGACACGCCACAACAAACACGTTACTGAGGAGGCAAAATTGACCATTGTTCCAAAATAAGGTATAGCCGAATTCGCCACTATATTCAGTTGACTATATATAGTCAATTTCTACGATGCTACTATTTTAATCTGCAGGCAGTTGCAAAGCGTTCTAGTAGAATAAAACGTCAAACGTGCTTTGCTTATATTTTCAACAAATTAAAACATGCATATACTTCATTTTGAACTCTGTTGAAAATTCCGAAAAATTGCCAATAGAACCAGTTGCACTGTTTAAAAAACGTAATAGCACATTCATCTTATTTGTTTAACCATGTTAATTGAGCTAATAAGCTATGATTTTTAAGTGCACACGAAGTACGCGGTGATTACGTTTTTGAAGTTCCCAATCCCGATTCAACCGAATTTTTGTGTGATAGTACACATGAGCCTCACTATCGCCAGTACCAACGTAATTACTTGGCGCCACTTTTTAGTTATTTATAAAAAATTAATATTTTATTTTTCATTCTGTCAGTCATGGCAATTCAACGGGATTTTACATGCAATTTTGTCACCCACGAAAAGGGGCATCACGTGAAATATTTAAATATCGGTCCAAATCTAAATACCACAAATACCACTGAATGCATTAAAAAGGTCGAGAAAACATCATTCAGACATTAAACACGTCCTTTTGTGACTACCAGTGCGCACACATCTCTTGCTTTGTTTAAAAAAGCGAGGAATGAAGATGTTGCTCAAACCGCGTAGGGTCAGGTGCGACTAATTTTATTGCGATTAACTCAATATTTTAATTGAAGTTTCACAATTATCACCACCTGCCCTAATTTGTGTCATAATTAAAGAAAGAGACTAAAAAAGTTTGCAACCACCAACTAGAAATATACATTATACTACTAACAGCAGAACACGTTAACTTTTACAATGAAGAAAATTTGGTTTCTTCCAATCAACATCTTGTTTGTGTTTCAGGTGGTCATAATAGTTTCGAGCAGAAACAAAGGAAAAGCTAAAGTAGATGAAATGAGACAAAAGTGAGTGATCATTCATAGTCAGTTATCATTTAATTACGGATCAATTCATATAACAGTTTTAACTTCTTACAAGAGATTGGTTGAAAGATCGCGCTATATCATCACAGAGTGGCGATTACACTTGCCATGTTTGTTCGTAGTTGCTAATTTAAATTATGCCTAGCATAATTACTGACTATTTGAAACGTGGTGTCAGTAGCATCGAACAGATTTCACTGAATACGCTTTTATTTTTATCTGATAAGAATGTGTTTTGATCGGTGGTTTGCGTCAAATCAAGTTACGCTACTGAGTGGGATATATATCCGACTTTTTTTCTGGCCGCTTGGTTTTTTTGACTTCTTTTTGGAACTTATTTTTATTGTCGGCCTGACTTCTGATGGATTGTTTACTTCTTCCATCACTATCTCGATTGAAATTGGGCTTCTTGCTTCTTCCAACCCTCTGTTTCTCGAAGAATGCCTGCTTGGATGCTGTTGAACAATATAGTTTGTTGTATTCT